>JAEIIU010054013.1:0-13646 GCA_018874675.1 Drosophila baimaii | reverse complement strand
TTTACATTATACATGTTATATTTTATCAAAATCTGTTATAATAAGAAACAAATTATCTGCAAGGGTATATGAACTTCGGCTCCGCCCGAAGTTAGCTTTTCTTCCTTGTTAATAATATTTTTCAACACTTTTTTACAAATTTGCCAATGGATTAGTGTGAAAAATTCAAACCAACACTGAAAACCCATCATAGTAGCCTATGGAAACTAAGGTGACAGACCTTAAAGGTTTTCCCGAATAGGAAAAAATTCTCATTGTCATTTGAGAAGCAGCATTCGCACAGAAAGCAGAAAAAAACTTGGTAAGGAAAATCAATGGAATAATTTCGCAGTCTTACCCAAATTATTTTTGCCTAGTCATGGAGTTTCCATCGATGGTGGAGCGTTCGGGCGATGGCCTGGTCGTGCGCAGTCTAGTCAGCGGTACACCAATGTTCCATGCTTCCTTGGACACCACAGAGGAGCCTCAGTCCTCAGACGGTGTTAACCTTCTGACGTCTCTACCGGACACCTTGATCCCTTCGATGGGAAATGAAACGATGATATCAAACCCGGGAGAGGAGAGCGCCATTGAGACCTTGCTAAACGAGGATGGTGCCACCGCCATTATCAACGACGAGGACTTGCCGCAGTGCAAAATCCGAAGGAACTACAGTTGCAACCAGTGCGCTTTCTACACCCAAAATCCTCGGAATCATCTCGCCCACCTACGCGACGTCCATGGCGAGCGAATCGTGATCAATGAGTGCAAATTGTGTCTCTACGCCTCGCGTCACTTCCAGAAGCTGGTGCGTCACATGAAGATGGTGCACGGCTGTTCGGATGACAATGGAGTGCCAGGACCATCCGCTGGCGCCCCGCGCCCCAAGACCAATCTCACTCGGGAGGTGCGCAAGCGGCGGCTGGAGGAGAGCATTGAAGTGCCGGCCACATATGCACCTGCACCTGGTCCTGTGTCTAACCCAAACGCCGCAAAGATGCTCCAGAACGAACCAACGCTGGAGCAGCTCAAGATGGAGCTTCAGCGGGAAGAGCAGAAGCTGGTGAACAGCTTCCAGATATACAAGCGCCAGCAGGATATGAAACTGCTCCAGCAGGTCGTCGCCAGTCACGACAACATCTTCGCCATGGCCTTCGAGCTCCAGATGCAGTCGCTGCCCCATGCCAAGCCCGAGGAAGCCCTAAAGTTGGATGCCAACCAGAGCAGCTCCGATTCGGAGGAGGCCTCGCAGAGCCCCTCGATGGATATGCGTGAACCGCCGGGGCCAGGTGCACAGCAGTTCCAGTGCCATAAGTGCTCCTATATCACGCCCATCCGCTCCAGATACAAGAAGCACGTCAAGTACCACACCATGCCGCTGATCAAGTGCAGCTCCTGTGACTTCCACACCCCGTACAAGTGGAATCTGGACAGACACACCAAGAACCATGGCGGACATGGCCTGTACAAGTGCACCGTTTGCGACTTTAGCACCGACATCAAGCAATCGCTGACTATCCATGAGTTGAACCACCATGTGCCCACGGTGGGCCACCAGATGGCGGCCAGACAGAAGGCGACCAATAAATCCTACGACTACGATCAGCAGGATGATCAACAGCCAAGCTGTTCCAGGAAGATAGTGATGGGTCCACCCATCACAGCACCGGACTCTCCGATACCGGGATCCAAGGGCATCAGTTGCTCCCACTGCCAGCAGCGAATGTCCAATGCCATGTCCTTGATCAAGCATCTCCAGGTGTGTGCTCAGGCCCTGAAGAACAATCAGCAGCTGCTACGTGCCGCTATGGACGGGGCAGACACGGATTTGCCGGATGAGGAAATGCACGGTGCAGTCGGTGATCTCAATTATTGCGGCGTGGAAACGGCTCCTGGCTATGGAGAGGTGAGCGAAAGAAAGGTCTTGATTTATTACTACATTTTTCTTATTATTTCAGGTAACTCAACCTTTCGTCCCGGAGGAATCCAATGATAATGCCCCTTTGAAGAAGGTCTTCAAGTGTCCTCATTGCACTTTTTGGGCAGCCACTGCCTCGCGCTTCCATGTCCACATAGTGGGCCATCTGAATAGGAAGCCCTTCGAGTGCTCCCTGTGCGCCTATCGCTCCAACTGGCGCTGGGACATCACCAAGCACATCCGCTTGAAGGCCATTCGTGACAAGAGTCACAATCAGGCCGAGGTCCTGATGAACGACGAGACTGGCAGACGCAACTATGCCAAGTACAATAAGTACTTGACTCTGATGAAGGTGGATGTGAACCAAGCGGGCGAGGTCAAGCATATGCGCACTGGTGAGATGATCGTTGTGCCGAAGCTGGACGATATGGAGGATATGGAGATATCAGAGGCTGTAGAGAATGCCCTAGATTTTAGCAAGCCCAAGGACGAGGTATCGTTGGTTAGTCAGATGGACATTGAAGGAAGCATCGAGAGCGCCGCACAAAAGAAGGAGATATTGCAGTCAACTGAAGATTCCGAATCTAAGGAAAAGGAAATATCCAAAAGTGCCTGGCCTTTGGATTTAACCAAGACCCTAGGCCATGAGGATATGGCTACATCCAGTGATGGCTTTTCAATGTCCAATGGAAGCGTTTAGATTGGAGTATTATCTCTGGTAATCTTTAAATGCTAATTCGGGACTATTTCTATAAAAGCTAATAATAAATATAATATCAAATATAAATAATATATATAATAAATATAATTAATCACTGGAATTTGTTAGTAAATACTTTCTAAGAGCAAGAGTTTATTTAAGGACATAACGACATAAACTTGAGAGTAAACAAAGAAAACAAAAAGTAATTATAAAGACACCTTTCACATACGTAGAAATACTTTTGTTATTTTAAATAAAATCATTAAGATCCTATAGGCTTTAATTAGAGAGAAAGCAACCCACTTTAGCCCCAGTTAAGTATGCTCCACCAGAAGAAGATTAAACCGTTTCTACACAGGGTGAGATAAGAGTGTATTTTGTTAATTATATTATGTGGCAGAGTATTTGGGCAAGAGAAACAATAAATATATGCGGGGTTAATGTGTGTGTGAGTTAGCATACTGTTAATTTAGCGTGGCTAATGTACTGTTTACATTCCTATTGAAGATCAGAATCAGCTAGGCTTTAGTCTCGGATACACTGGCGTCAGTTAGTGAGTAATTACTACGAATTTAGATCACGCGCTCTTTTCACAGCAAACATTCCTGTATGAAAAATAATACTATGCATATCAAGACGACTAGCGGCACCAAGAAGCAGACCTCATCCAAGCTGAGTGCGCCCAAGATCTGGCACAGATCGAGGCAGAGGAACCGTGCCTGCAGGAGCCACAACCACAGGCACTAAGCCGTCTGGCACTGGACGCCCTCGAAGTGCGGCGATTGGCCATCCTCGTCGTCCTGCTGCTGCCTGGGCTGTGGCTTGTAATCCGTCATTTGCACCTCTTCGGCATTCTTGGGTATAACGGTCTTTTCCCTGGGCGGCAGTAGCTCCTCCAGCATGGCCAGCTGGGGAGCTGTCGCAAAGTCGTTGTCCGGAAACTTAACCTTGAACTTCATATAGAGATCCCCGCACACGGCCGGTTGGCTAAAGTCGGGCATGCCACAGCCACGCACCATCTTGATGTTGTTGTGCTGCAGCACTTCGCCCGGCTGGGTGCGCAGGCATACATTTCGCCCGTCCAGGTGCCGGAAGCAATGCGTATAGCCGCACAGGGCCTCCGTGATGTTGATATCCAGGTCGTGCATATACAGATTGGCATGGCGGCGCTGAAAGAGTGTATGCTCCTTTTGGGCGAGGACCACGATCAAGTCGCCGAACTCGCCGCCACGCATCTGGTGGCCCTCGTTGACGAATGGCACTTTCAGCATGTGCGGTGCTCCACGCTCCACCACGAGGTCCCGCTTCATCTTCTCCTCCACGAAACCGCTGCCGTGACAGGGAGTGCATTTCATGTTTTCCTTGATGGTAAAACCGCGACCATCGCAAGCCGGGCAGGTCTGTGAAGGGATTTAAGTATATGATTATAATCAAGAGTGCCTCGATTTTACAAGGACTCTCACCGCATCGAAGGGACTCAGTCCCATGAAGGTGAAGGCGGTCGCCCGTCCCGCTCCGCCGCATGCGTCGCAGCTCTCACGACCCTCCTTGGGACCACCATCGCCGTTGCACTTGCCGCACAGCTTTTGGCGCTTATACTCCAGCTTCTTCTTCATGCCACCCACATAGATCTCCTCCAGCGTTAGCTCCAGCTTGATAACGACCTTGCCCTCGCGCTTGCCACGCCCCCCGGTCGTTGCGCGTTCGAAGGGAAACCACTGGGCAAAGAAATCGGAGGCATCGGTGAATCCCTCGGCGCCCTCCTGGAGGCCCTTCAGTCCGTAACGGTCGTAGATGCGACGCTTTTCGGGATCCGACAACACTTCGTAGGCGAAGGATATCTCCTTGAACTTGTCGCCCGCATCGGGATTCTTGTCTGGATGGAACTCTTTGGCCAATTTGCGATAGTTCTATTGGCGCAAAGGAAAATGGCAAATAAGACTTATTTACAAGCAAATCGCCACTTGCCTTCTTTATTTCTTCGACGCTAGCATCCGGGGCCACTCCCAGCACTTCGTATAAATTTAAGTTGTCCATTTCTTATTGCTACCTCGCCCTGCCAACCTACAAACTAAGCGCTGGACATTGTTATTGTACAAACAATTTTTAATAATTTATATATGACATTATTTTCGTATTTTGTTTTCTGAGTGTGACCAAGTGTGGCGAGGGAACGAAATCTTCAGGCAAAAATTCCAAATAAAATACCGTTAATATACGCGATTCCCGGGACAGTAGAGATCGAAGATGATGAACATTCTGGTTGTAAATTTAAAATATAATGAAACTGATTTAAATTTAAATTAACATTAAAAAGAAAATTTGGGTAAAAATCTATAAAATATAATATATATAAAAATATAAATATATATATATTTGTTTTAAACAATATGTATATATATATCTCTAATTAGATGCCATTCGATTCAAAATATTTCATATGTTAAACATACAAAGTTTAAGTTACAAATTAAATACAACATAAATTCAGACATTATTAAAATTACTAGGTTCATCATGCCTACGTGACTTTGATGCCGTACTTCAATAGTGCCAGTGCTTACTGTACCTCGATGCCATTATCACTTAAAAATCCCGAAATATACCAAGACCCCGATAGTATTTTATGGGTTTATGGTATTTTTTAGTTATCGGTGACTCAGGCCAATGGGTTTTTCTCTGACTCATAATATTAAATGAATTAAAATCTACCATTTAATTAAAAGTAACACTTTTAAATTAATTAAAGCAAAAAACGATTTGTATATCTCTTTAAAATACCGCTGTTCTTTGGCGCCAGTTTTGATTTAAAATACAAATAGAGATGGAAGAATCATCGATATCTGTATAAGCTGTTTTGCAAAATATGATCACTTTTGCCGCAAATTTAATTAACATTTTTTAAATTTCAATTGTTTTGCTTAAACAATATATTTATGACTAAAAAATAAGTTATACCATGCAATAGTTAATTATTTATGTTTTGGAGTTGTGTTTCGTGATCTGTTTTACGTGAAATTGTGAAATTAGGTTTAATTGTGTTAGATGTTGGTGGCGTTTGAAAATTAATGGTTTTACATTAGCTGAGTGTTAAAAAAAATAAATAACACAATATTCAATAATAATATATTTCAATATTAATATATTATGCCAAAAAAATATCACGATATATAGATAATAATTAGTGCGAAAATATCGATACTTCGATACATTAATATAATTTTCCCCCATCCTTAGTCGAAGAAGACGAGAAGAAGCCATCTTGCTTTTTCATCGGAAAATTTTCCAGAAATTACGGTCGAAAATTACGAAAAAACCACGATCGAATTGGGTGGAAAATTTTTTAAAATTACGCTTTTGTTCGGATAAGTGAAAAAAGCTCGCGTCGCGTGCAAAATTTGCCCCCAAACGACCGCTGGAGAATTTTTTCCACCAAGCCAAATGGGTGCGAAGCTGACGACGTAAAAATTTTTGTGTGTACCAACGAAAGAGCGGAGAAAACGGACGGCGCGAGAGCAAAGCGGAGAGACCGAGGAAACACTCGCGCAGTGTTGGTGGTGTGGCAAGAAGAAGCAGCAGGCAGCAGCAACAGCGCAACTCGAGAGTTTTCTCTCTCTCTCTGTCTCCCTGTGACAATTGGTTTGTGTGCTTGTGTGGGGGAAAATGATGGAAAACTACGAGGAAATTTGCCTGAGCCATATTAAGGCCAAGGATCTAGGCGATATGGCCGAAGTGCAGTGCCAGAATGCTCCAGAGTTTTTTGCACCAACCAAATTTGATTTTGGCGCCGAAATTCTCGCTACAACGTCCACAGAGACAGCGACGTTGGCCGCGACAGAGTCGGAGACGGCAGCAACAAGCGAACTGGCTGGCAAAGCAAATGGTGAAATCAAAACAAAAACATTGGCTGCCAGGGAAGAACAAGAAATTGGCGCCAATTTGGAGCAAGACATCAAAAACACCAACAAATTGGGTGCCTCCTCCACAAACTCCGAGGGGGAGGACGAGGAAGAGGAGGAGGAAGATGATGATGAAGAGGAAGACGACGACGATGACGATGATGAGGAGGATGGCGAGGGCGAGGGCACGGGCACCAGCAACGAGGATGAGGACTCCAGCTCCGACTGCTCCTCGACGGTGGGTCCCGATTGGAAGCTGCGCTGGCTGCAACGTGAGTTCTACACGGGTAGGGTGCCCCGCCAGGTGATTGCTAGCATTATGCCGCACTTCGCCACAGGTCTCGCCCCCGACACCGATGACTCCGTGCTGTGGGACTACCTGGCCCACCTGTTGAACGAGCCCAAGCGGCGCAACAAGCTCTCCAATGTAAACACCTTCGACGATGTCATTGACTTGGTGAAGAAATCGCAGAAAATCATTGTGCTAACCGGGGCTGGGGTGTCCGTGTCTTGTGGCATTCCCGACTTCCGATCCACCAACGGCATATATGCCCGTCTGGCACACGACTTCCCTGATCTTCCCGATCCGCAGGCCATGTTTGACATCAATTACTTCAAGCGTGATCCGCGACCATTTTACAAGTTCGCCCGCGAGATTTATCCCGGCGAATTCCAGCCGTCGCCCTGCCATCGGTTCATCAAGATGCTGGAGACCAAGGGCAAGCTGTTGCGTAACTACACACAGAATATCGACACATTGGAGCGTGTGGCGGGCATCCAGCGGGTGATCGAATGCCATGGTTCCTTCTCCACAGCCTCGTGCACCAAGTGTCGCTTTAAGTGCAATGCCGACGCCCTGCGGGCTGACATCTTTGCCCAGCGCATTCCTGTCTGTCCGCAATGCCAGCCGAATAAGGAGCAAAGCGTGGACGCCTCGGTGGCCGTCACTGAAGAGGAACTGCGCCAGCTGGTGGAGAACGGCATCATGAAGCCGGACATTGTTTTCTTCGGAGAAGGTAAGCGGTTATTTAATATATATATATTAATCTTACCTGAATATACTTATCTTGCTGGAAGGGAACCTATTGCTTACGGAGCAGATCTGCTCCAGTGTGTACTTTGTCAAACTTTAATTTTTCCATTTTGAAAGCTTACTTTTGTGTTTTTTTAAAACCAATACCACTTGTTGCTTGAAATAGAGGAGTAGGCTTTGATTTTCTATCATTTCTAATCGGAAAATTCTCTATCATCTCTTGTCGCCATTGTCTATAGGTCTGCCGGATGAGTATCACACCGTAATGGGCACCGACAAGGACATTTGCGATCTGCTGATTGTGATCGGATCCTCACTTAAGGTGCGACCCGTGGCCCACATTCCCAGCAGCATCCCGGCAACGGTGCCGCAGATTCTGATCAATCGCGAGCAGCTGCATCACCTAAAGTTCGACGTGGAGCTGCTGGGCGACTCCGATGTCATTATCAATCAGATTTGTCATCGCCTCTCGGACAACGACGACTGCTGGCGGCAGCTGTGCTGCGATGAGTCGGTGCTGAGCGAGAGCAAGGAGCTAATGCCGCCCGAGCATCATCGGCATCACCATCACCACCACCATCGTCTGCATCATCTGCATCGGCATTGCAGCAGTGCGGAGGAGAGCGAGCGGCAGTCGCAACTGGACACAGACACACAATCGCTCAAGTCCAATGGCTCGACGGATTACATTCTGGGATCAGCTGGAACCTGCTCGGATAGCGGCTTTGAATCCTCCACATATACGAGTGGCAAGCAGCGTTCCAGTGCTGCCGATGCGGCAGCCATTGAGCGCATCAAGACAGACATTCTGGTGGAGCTGAACGAGACCACAGCGGCCCTAAGCTGCGATCGCTTGGCCGCTGGCGGAACACCAACTGCCAGCAGTGTTACCGTGGAGAGCTACCGTCATCTGTCCATCGATTCCTCCAAAGACAGCGGCATCGAGCAGTGCGACAACGAAGCCACCCCCAGCAGCAGCAGCAGCAACAGCTACGTGCGACCCAGTAATCTTGTCCAGGAGACAAAGACTGTGGCGCCCAGCTTAACGCCAACGCCATCCCAGCGCGAAAAGCGTCAAACGGCAGCCGAGCGCCTGAAGACGGGAACCTTCTACTCCCACACCAATAACTATTCGTATGTGTTTCCGGGAGCTCAGGTTTTCTGGGACAACGATTACAGCGATGACGACGACGAGGAGGAGGAGGAGGCGAGAGGCCACAATAGACATGCGGATATCTTTGGCAGTCTGGGGCCCAACTATGAGGATGGTGATGACGAGGAAGCCTGCGATCTAAATGCCGTTCCATTGTCGCCCCTGCTGCCACCTTCGCTGGAAGCTCACATTGTCACCGAGATAGTTAGTGGCGCTGACGAGCCCCTGGCCTCCAGCCTAAGTCCTGGCAAGAAGCGACCCGGCTGCATTCTTGAACCACAGCCGGCGGCGGCCTTACCATCACCCGCAATTGAGTCGGAAACTCCGCCCCTAAAGAAGCGGCGACCCAGCGAAGAGGAGCAGCAGCAGATAACGCAGACTCAGGAGAGTCCGCCGGGGCAATTAACACCAGCATCGGCAGCAGTGTAAATGTCCATTTGGCCCTGCTACTAGTTTAGTATTTATTTTAAAGTCAATATAAACCAACTAGTAAACACAAAGCACACCCACACACACGCAACAGAAGAAACAATGTCGAAAGAAGCTCCGAAATCGGGAAGCATTATGCCTTCTTAACCCCCTTCTGCGCTCCCAACACTTATTTGGTAAATCGGAGTAACCATTATTTTCAATATTTTGGTTCCTGATTAGAGGCGCGAACTAGGGAACTAGGACCACTAGATGTACTCAACACGCGAGGCTTTAGACACCCAATCCGCGTTGCATTAAAGTTAAAAACCTACCCACACCAACCCAACCAAGGACCCTTTACTCCTGCTCCTCCCTCCCTCCCAATTTATGATATTTTTTGTTTGCGAAAAGCTCTTAGTTTATTTATTATCACCTTTCTTCAAAACGAAAAACGCTGTAAATGTTAGTATTTTATTATATTAAGTTGTTATTGAGGCCTTTTTAGATAAAACGGATTAAAAGAGATAAGCGGAAAGTTGGAAAAGCCTCCTCTAGGAACCACGGGGGTGTTTTCATTGTATTCAAAGAGAAGCAGCGCCTCAACTTTAAACCTAGAATTAAATATAAAATATTCAAGAAAAAAAACATCTAGATTTAGTTAAGAACTAGACACAAACAACACACACACACACACACTCTGTATATAAGCACTATCCTTTAATTTGTACTGTAAATTATCCTTTTTCTACTCTTTTTTGACCCTTTACTCCTCCCTACTTTTCTATCGGTTATGGCAACTATTTTTTTCAACATTTTTACACTCATACACACACACATCAGAACATATATATAAACATACATATAAATGTGGTTATATAGAAGCGAATACACAAGTTTCGTCATTTTGGTGTGCGTGTTAAAAGTGTTTAATCAAAAATTAGCGTAAATATTTAGCCACCAAACAACACAGTGTAAACTTAGCGTTAAGAATTTAGTCTATATGTCATAAAAATGTATTAATATCCACAATATAAACAAATCTAAAAAAAGGAATTATACAATTGGCGTTCTTACTGATCTTGGTTACTGGTTTAATACTTGGATGGGCACTTAGTGGCTTTTTAGGCTCCCAAAACTGGCTCCCTTATGCCTGATAGCTATTTCTTATGGCAAAACCAGACCTTCCTACGTCCTAGCAAAGACGGTTTCCATGGAGACAAAGAGAGCGCCCTCTATAACCGCTCGTTCTCTCTGGCGCAATTTTGTAAAAAAAAACATTTTCCATGAGTATGGCAATTCAAATGTATGGTCGTTACTCATCTTAGTAATTCTAGAGTCTCTGGCAAAACCCCTGAGCCGACCTTAATCCCCCTTTAAATTATACACTATGACCTTTTTTATATTTTCCTCCATCAGATGAACCCCACTTAGGCCTACCAATTGCACCTGAAATTCCCAAGTACTAATTCAGCCACAAACTGATACAAAACCACGCCCAAATTGTTACAGATCATCGATCAACAAAAGTAGTACTCATGAGGCTCCTTGACTGGGAGGTGAATCATGCATATGTGTATCCAAGTTACCTTCTCCTACCCCATAAACACCAATTCTCTCATCACATACAATTTTATTACTCAAACGCACACGCACAAGTGTAAGTAAATCAGCTTATACGTAAAACTGGGTACATTCGTAACAAGATCCCAGAATCGAAGGCTAACGGAAGTCTTCAGGCAAAGTCCAGGATGTAATCCAATACCCTCTAGCCCAATAGACTAAACAATAATGGGAATTGTTTACTAATTTTGTCACGTAATCATGGCAATCAAAGCTCGTCTCCCCAGGCTCCCAACCACATAAGCTACAATTTCATAAAGTAAAGTAAATAAAGAGCACGCTTGTATCCAAGAGTAGACACTTGAATCCAAAAGTAATTAAAATGACACTCAATGAGAACCGTAGGTTTACTCACAATATTTTGAAAGCTATGGTGAAATAGCAAATAATCCAAAAAGTTCGATTCCGAGGCTTGATTATATACTTTGATTTAGTAAAATCCCAACAACCATACATGGATTGTATTAAAATTATTAAGCTTGTAGAAACCCCACACTTTATCCCACAAACAATAAAGTGCCACCGTTTATATTTTCTTCAATACTTTGCAATTTTGAATTCGGTTTTATTAAGTATTTTGACATTAGCTGGTACCTTAGGGTAGTCTAGTTACATAATTCTATTATTTAGGGGTTTGCCATCTTCAAAAGTATGCCTTATACCATTAATAATCTCTCCGCAGAGATACATGTGATTCCGATGGGAAAAACAAAACGATCAAAGGAGAGAGCGCCACGATTGCTGCTGGGGGAAAACTGGTTGTTTTTTTTACGAACTAGGAGCGACTTTCGATCGCTTATGACTTAAGACTGTGAGCGATGTGTATATATACTATTTATGCTGCCTGGATTCCTGGATTGATAGCTTTTCCGGGGGGTTTTTTATAAAGTATGATATTCTCGAGGGGTGGTGTTATGATTGGCGACGGAACTTATGTACAATTAACAAACTTAGGCTATACACAATTCGCATCATATATATATATATCCAGACACATATACATATATATGTGGTTGAATCACCAATGTCTTATAAAAATACGCGCGTTCTTTTTTAAAAAAATCTTGATATATAGAGCTCTGACTGATATAACATGATCATATGGCTACGGACTATGTACGATATACGATATAATCGATATATATATATATATATATATGTATGTTTATATGTAAAATAACGCGCTGTGAGACTTGAGTTAGTTATACAACTGTATTATGGATACTTAAATCCATACTAGGCAACGATTGTGTTTCGATTTCCAGTGCTAACAAAATACTTCAGTATCTTTATATATATATATTTGTTATATATATTCATGTATCTCTTAAGCTTAAGCACTAGTGTACACGCAGTATAAAAGTGTGTGTATGTTGTGTGTGTGTGTATCGGTGATAACTTTCGTTTCGCTTCGGTTTTGAAAACAATTCAAGAAGTCCTCGCACTATAAAAACGGCGACTTGTTGGTCTTATGCGATCTGGCCCTGCCGGGATTAACCTTGCACTTCAGTTGGGCAATGAGGTCAGAGATTTTCAGAGCCGGGCCCACCTTCATGCCCAGCAGCGGCATTATGTCGTCCTTGGTCAGCTGCAGCAATCGCTTGCCATCGATCTTGTTCCGGCTGAAGGTGTCGCAGTGGGCGGTGCAATCGTTGACGCGCAGGAACTGCGATACATCGTACACGTTCCACGAGTCCGGCATCAGCTCCAAGTGCGCCTCACTCGTATCGATGTCGGCCAGACGCGGAATGTACTTATTATTCGACGCAGAGGAGTTCTAAACGAAGTGCGGGGGAAAAAAATATGATTTGAATTAGTTTTTAAAAAGTTGGTTTCGGGGGACATGGGACTACGGCTGGATGATGTGGGATGTGGGGATGAGGTTGGGCGGCGTTTGTTGCAAGTACCAAAAATAACAGTGCGTAAAAATAAGATTATATACAAATTGGCGTTGTTGGCAATGTACGATTTCGGTTATATACATTTATTATGCTATATAGTGTGACGGAGCCATGGCACAGTGGTTCAGGGTTCCTAGATTAAACTGAACAAAATATAGCAATTTTAACTTCTTTGGGATTATAAATAATTGACTCTTTAGAAACAGTTACTACTGTAACCTCTTCTATAACTGGGTTATACCAAAGACTCTAGAACTACTAAGATGAGTAACGACCAGACATTTGAATTGCCACTTGCAAGCATTTTTTCTGTTTCTGGCAAGAGCGTGGACCCAGCGCTGGGTCCAGCATGTAAAATGGTATGCCGTGCGGCATCCTAGTAAATAAAGCGTCTTTGATTTATGGTTCCTTGGTTAAACTGATCAAAGTAAGGTATTTTTTATTTATTAACTGTTTTTAGGGTTCATACATATTTGTCTCTCTCGAAAAGGTATTAATATAAGCTCTATTATAACGGGATTATACCAAAGACGCTAGAATTACTAAGATAAGTAAGGTCCATACATTTAAATTGACATACGCAAGCAAAATTGTATGTTTTTTGACGAAAATTGAGCTCCCTCGCTCGCATATCGTAAACATCCAAAAGTTTGATATATCAAAAAATATCGCATTTAATCTTACAATATAGATATTTTTAAAAAAATGTGCGAGAAATGTTATTTAATGCATCGATACAGTATCGATATTTTCAGCTATCCCTATCCCCATATGGATATTGCTTTCAATAACCCAAAATCAAATCTGTATTATACCTAGAACTAATAGATTCCTTGCTTTAAATGTAAATAAAACTGCAGATCTAATCCAAACCACTGTGCCTTGATGGCCTATCGATTTATATGCTTCACAGGCGGGCTAGTTGGCGGAACAGGCAGGCGAGAAGGCGAGCAGGCGGGCGGCTATCTGTCTGGCTAGATGGATGATGACTCTACGCACTATTATTCCGCTAAGTACTCACCGCAATGT
>JAEIIU010053879.1:0-15644 GCA_018874675.1 Drosophila baimaii | reverse complement strand
TCGGGTAGAACCAGTTGGGAACTCTAAGTGCGCGCACAGGGTGAAAATATATATCACGCAGCTGTTGTTTGTACATTTACTGTTGTCTGCTTTCGGGGGTTGATGTTAGGCCGCCAGAGCTGTTAAAATTAACAGCACTTGCATGCTTTTAGGGGTTGCTGTTGCTATTTGCTATTTGAAGCGTACGTTAACTGAGTTACATTTAACAAAACAATAAGAAAACAAATGCATGGGAATATAAATAATAATAAGAAATAAATAATGTCATTATTTTTTCGGTTTTCCTTGTGTCTTATTTCTAAAAAACATTCATTAGCTAAAATTATTTATTTATTAAATAACAGCTGATGGGAACACCTGTTTGGCAATTCAACAGGCGACATTTTGTGATGCAATTTTTAACAGTTTAGGAATTTAACATTTGAGGCCATATTAAAGATAAATTATAAATTAAATATTAAGAAAATATTAATTATATCGTTTAAATAGGCCATAATGTTATTGCTCGACCGGTAAAATCATCTTCGCTGACGAGATGGAGTGGTTACAATCGAAATCTAAACGTACACGGAGCCTCGCTTATTCAAAATTGATATGTTTAATTGATCTGCAATAAGGTCGTCGTTAAATTACAATATATATTTAGAATAAATATATTTAATTAAACGGTGGTGTTACAGAAATTACTATGGGTTGAAAACCGCTTAAAAATGTGTCTAAAAGTATGCAATATAGTTCTTAAGGTAGCAAATTCATTTAAAAATTTAAGTTGTTTCTTTTCAATAATTTGAAGCATAGTTTATAATCCTTTAAAAACTATTTTAAATCCCTAGTCATATCTGTAGCACTCTTGATCTATTGTTGTTGTTGATTTCCTAAAGGTTTAATCCCGATTACCTGCAGTTCAATGTTTTCAAGTGTTATCACAACAGATACGACAACAGTACAAGATGCACGCCCTATCGCCCATGCGCTAATGTAGTCTCACTGTTATACCAAATGCACTCACTGTCTAGTCAATGAATATTCCCTGAGGCCTGTGGGCTATTTCGCTTGAAGCCAGGCAGTTGGTGCTGCAGAGGCAAATGTATAATTTTTTGTCAATACCTATAGGTAAGCCAACAAAGTGCATCGTTAGTCGCTTTCCACGGCCAGTGTCGCGGTGTGGTGGACCCTTGGCCATTCTACGTTTTGTTATTGTCCAAAATGTGCGCTTCAGTTGTTGATATTGGTAAAAGGCGTGTGCGCGAAAATAAGTCAAGAGCGAAGGCCCAGTTTAAGTGACTATATCTTTTAATAACCCTGAATTCTGCGTCTAACTAAAGAACAAAAAGTTTTCAAATTTTGTATAGTGGAAAAGCCATACGCAGAGTTGCCTCAGCACGAAGTTCTGCCCGCAGTGCAGTTCACATACTTTGCATTTTCCACAACATAGTCTACTTTTTGGCGGCTGCATGCTTCCTGATAAATACACTGCAAGGAACTTAGTGTGCTTTCGAGTGACGGAAATGGTCGAAAAGCAAGCTTTTGGTTTTAGACAATAAAAACTCCTGTGTGCATTATTATATTAAATATCATTAGAATTATATTATATTATTCAGATTCCTAAATTATAGTTCTTAAGTATTGCTAAGGATACCATAAAGAATGCTGAAACCCCTTTAAAATTATTATTTGTGTTAAGATTATTAAGTGAAGATAAAATAACTATTTGAAAGCATATTTTTTTTTGTGGGTATCGTTTTAAGGGAAACATAAAATAGTTGTGAGATTTTGTATGAGGAAAATATATAAAAATAAACCCAACATGAAGCGTCACCAAAGTCGTGCGAAAAGTGCACTAGAAATTCCCAAGTCGGAATTCAGTGACATGCGCAAATGTTGATGTTTCTTAATTGAAGCGAATCAGACAGTATAAGCCAACCTGCTTCAAGATATATATATATTATTTGGTATATACTCGATTCGACTAGACTTCGAGTTAAAAAATTAAAAACTAAAAGTCTTTGTTGAACCATAGATCATAGGGGATATTAACGGCAAGATAACAAACTAATTGCCTTAGACTCTTCATATTTGAATAGTATATACAAATATTAAATAACCTTTCGCTAAGTTGTAACTTTTCTTATCTTAACAGGATGGATACCGCCACTTTAGACAATTTAAATGTCTCTACGATTCCAGACACTGGAAAAGGAGGAATTTCAATGAAAGTATCTTAGATGCGCCAAAGACAATAACTCAAATTTGATGCTTTTAATAATCAATGGCTATCCGAAGTATATGTTGCCAGAGCAGTAACAGCTTTGATCCAAGAAGTAATTACCAAAATGCCCTATTAAAATGCCTCTTGGTGGGACTTCTGCTGCTGCTGGAGTCCGCCAGCGGTGACTGGCTTATGGATTGTGGCAACTGTCACTGCAAATGGAATTCTGGCAAAAAGACGGCAGACTGTCGGAACCTAAGCCTCGGTGGCGTGCCCGAGAATCTTAGTCCAGAGGTTCAGGTGTTGGATTTGTCGCAGAACCGCATTCTTTACCTGGAGGAGAATGCATTTTCGACCACCCGCCTGCAGAATCTACACAAGCTCATCATACGCAACGGAACGCTGAAGCACATCAACCAGCTGAGTTTCAGCCAACTGCAGATACTGATTGAGCTGGACTTGTCGAATAATTATCTCAAAGACCTGCTGCCCAATGTCTTCGAGTCACTGACCAAGGTGCGAGCCATCTTGCTCAATGGAAACCTCTTGCAAACGCTCCGCCGTGGCGTCTTCCACAACCTCAAGTACCTACACAAGATTGAGCTTATGCACAATCGCCTCGTGAGCATCGATTCGCAGGCCTTTGTCGGCGTGCCGCTTCTCTCTCAGATCTACCTGGACAATAACGAGCTGAAGATACTCAGAACGGAGAGCTTTCAGAGCTTAAGTAAACTCAACACCTTGTCGCTTGTCGAGAATCCATGGAATTGTACCTGTGACCTCCAGTTGTTTCGTGATTTCGTTATAAACATGAACCTGTATACCCCGCCCACCGCCTGTCATTATCCCCTTCAGCTGCGCGGAATGCTGTGGATAGAGGATCAGCCGGAGGCCTTTGCCTGCAGGCCAAAGATTGTGTATCCCGCCCTGGGTAGCTCCATCAACACATCCAAGGCGAACGTGACGCTCATTTGCCGGGTGCTGGGAACCCCCAATACGGTCATTGCTTGGGACTTCAACAAGCAGCTCTACGAATCCCGCTCGGTGTTGGTGAAAGGTCTGCGCCAGCAAAGGATTCATATTGAAATCTTGCGTGAGCAGAAGGCAAAGGATCAGCCATTTGGCCACGATGTCTTTGTGTCGCGTCTGACCATCCTTGATGCCAGGAAGAGCGATGAGGGAGTCTATACTTGTTTGGCCGAGAATCCCGGAGGCAAAGATGCTGCCCACATAAATCTCGTGGTGCAAAAGACTCCACCTCGGAGCTTGCTACTCGGCACTGACCTCTTTGCCATAATAAGCCTCATAGCTCTGGGCATCCTGAGCACCTCGATCCTCCTGTCCATGATTACCTTCTTCACATACAAGCGCTTCAAGCAGCTTCACGATAATGGACGTCACACCCACTTGACGCCTCCAATAAGCGTTTCGGTGCAACCGCAGTCCGGCGATGGTGCTGGTGGCGGCATCAGTGCCGTAAGCGTGGGAGTTGTCCAAGACAGAAAGGGGTTCCGGGATCCATTGAGCCCTGCTGGTGGGGCATTGTCTAAAAATTATATTTTATTTAAATCTACAAATGGCAATGGGCCAGATTTTACTCTCGAGGATCCTCCAAGGATAAGAAACTACGCCGATGTGCTATTAAATAGCAACTATTTGGAATATCTGGATAATCAGGTCGTTGGTAATAGGCCAAGTCCTAGTTCTTCCAAGGATCATGTACGCGATGCAGACTATTGTGACGGAACTAAAAGCGAAGAGCGCAAACTGAAAGGTATGTACTTTTAGTCCTCTTAATTAATTATAATGAATTAATATTATTAATTAATGCTATTATTCGGGTTTCAGAAATAATAAGGGGCTTGGAACAACCAAATTTTATTATTCTTTAATATTCCTTAAAGAATCTTTACTTAGAGAACCGTTGTTTTTGTTAAAAAATTATCATAGATATGATCCCTAAGGAAAGAGGAAATATACAATCGTCATGTCTTTGTTGCTTTCTAGAATAACCATTTATAACTTGATATAATAAAATCGATTATATAATTCGAAGATTAATCAAAATCGGATAGTTTTATACAGGACATGACACAGGAATCAACGGGGTCCTTAAAAAAGAGGTGTCAAAAAGTATGCTATAAAATTATACTTCCTAAAAAAACAAACTTTTTAATGAATTTTAAACACCTAGTAATTTTTGCACCACACCTAATAATGTAACTATCACCTGAAATTATATATGTACAACTTTTGACGGACAGAAGATGGTTTCTTCTCTTTTTATGATTTATTTTGTTATTGGATAAAACATCAGGTTATTTAAATTATGAACTCTTTTCATACCACTGTATTTTGATAATTTTATATAAATATATACCATATACCTATGTTTCCAGATAAGCTCAATTCCAAATCCCCAGCTACTGGTTCCATTACCAACGAAGTACTTACATTGCATTCTACCGACACCACAAAGGTAAAAAGACAAATCAAAGAATACCAACCCGACTTGCTGCCCTCAAATGAATCATCTATATTGATGGCCGAAAAAGGCGATGAAGATCTGTTGGGTCCACAGGCGAAGCAATCCAGGGATTATCCTCGCAACAAGTACAACAGCAATGTGCAAAAGTACCTGAGGGACAAGTACGGCAGCACCCGACTGACGGCTGCGAGCAAAACGAGTAAGGACAATGGAAATCCGCATGAAACTCAGTTGAGTGGCACTTCGAATTCTTCGATGTAGCCTCCTGTCTCTGGATTCACCGCATTCATCATCCCATTCCTTGAGATAACCTTACATATACACCAAATGTAGATAGATATGGACCTCGCCTTATTTCTTTAAGTAATTGATGTAATTTTAAGAATATATGATTAATTAAATGAAAAACAAAATTAAAGGAAAGTTTTTTTGTATCAAGAAGCTGCATATCATCGAGGCTATATCGAAAATAAAGGTCTTATTGAGTTATGTTGTATACAAATTCAATACCTTTAGCTAATGGCTCGCTTTGGCTGACGCTGGAACATCTACAGACTTCCATTTACTGCATCCCGTTGAGGTGTTCTGTTGAAGTTTGGGCCGATTTTCGGGATAATCCAGCGTCAGCTGGAGACGTTGTCAAGATATTTTTATGCATAAATCTAGGAGACCAGACTGAAGACGCTGTGGACAAATATGTAGTACTTCCTGATATCGGATAACTCTGCAATTCCATTGAAATTACCAGACCATCCATAATCTTGTCTTTTTTTAATAGCAAAATGTATTTTCTAGGTGGCCCTGCTAGCTTTGCACTATTCCCGAATCATCCAATCATTATCTTTTTTTTATATCCATTTACTCTGCCTTGATATTCCATAAACTGACTTGACATGCTTTTTTTAAGCAATCCTATCCTATATATCTTAACTTATAATCATAATCATCTATTATGCGTAAAACCAAGACGTTTAAAATGAAGCCAATTTAAACTAAAACTAAATACTAGCCCCACCTTATTTTACCAGCTTGTGGTATAGCTCTGGCTTTTGCAGTCTTCAAGATTAAGGTGTTCATTTGGGCTCACGGAATCGCAAGATTGGTTCTCATTTCACTCAAAAGTGTGAAATAAAGCAGGTTACATGCGGACTCGATTAAGAACGTAGATAAAGAAACGTCTCAGATCAGCCCTCTTCCTTTATCTCTCCGTTAAAGTGCGAGAGCTGATACTATGTAGCAAAAGAGGCGGTTAAGTAGCTAAGCACTCTGAGAGAGAGTTTAGCATTTCTTCTCTCGTGTTGCAGTTAAGCGAAGAAGAAGCTCTTTCATAACGTGCTCTCTCTAAAAGATAAATCGAAAGATCAAATCATTTGATTTTGCAAGCTCTGGTATGTGAGCACATAAGATAATACCTACATGCATACATTCAGTCAGGTGCTTATATAAGCCAATTGCTTAAATGCAAACGAATAAAATCTTTTATTTAAAATATAAAATGAAAGCATGAATAATGTAAAAAATGAATGAATGAATATGGTTTGGTGTATAAGAGGTGGGGCTAAAAAGGCAGTTGTTGCTACTAAACTAAGTTAGTAAATTGATCTGCTAAAAGTGGCATCGCTCGCCCAGATTCAGCTGATCCTCAAGGCTGTGCAGCGGCAACGGCGTCTTCTGAAGTTCCTTCTCCGTCGAACGCGAACGGAGATGCGCCCGATTCTTGACGCAGCTGAGCGGCGTTCGCTTCTGGGCGGCTAGCGGCGTGGAGTTAGAAGTCGGTGTGCGAACACCGACCCTCGACGGTGAGTCCTCCTCCTGATCGACGTAGATCTTTGGTTTGCTGGCCCTCGCCGGCTTACGCGGCGGCACCCGCCGCTTGTGGCCCAAACGCACGCGCTCCAAGTGCTTGTTCGCAGGCATCCCGGTCAAGGGATCTGAGTTCGGCTCTACGGCAGTGTCGGCAAACGAGGCCATGCTGCTGGTGCCAGCGCTCAGATTGAGTGTCAGTGTCTCCAGGATTTGCTCCAGCATCTGCGTCTCCTTCGCCTCCTCTTCCTCGTCGTCGCAGAACATTATAGGCGTACGATCGACGCCCATGCTCGGCGAGCGTGGATCGAAGTGCACTTGTGGCGGCGTCGGCGGCGACGGTGTCTTCTGCAACTGAGCCTCGCAGGGCATGGTGTCATCTTCGTCGTACGCCAACGAGACGATCTCCAGGGAGCTGTTGTTGTGGGTGCTCGGCGGCGTACCAAAGCTATCACAGCTCTCATCCGCTTGTGGAGGCGGAGACGGTTGTGGAGGCGTGGCGACAGCCGCGCGAGTCGACGGCGCTCTGGTGTCCACAAAGAGGTCGGCAAAGGTGTCGTCCAGGTTAAGGGAACGCACCTCGTCCAGCACCAGCGGCGTGCGATTCAGCTGCGGCGAGCGGGGATCGCTAAGGGAGAAGCCCTTCAGCAGGCGCTTGCGCAGCTGTGAGAAGGCATTTTCGCTGGTGGCCTGCTGCACCATTTCAGACTCAAACGGCATCTGCGGCTCGGGCTGCAAAAACTATGGAAAAACTCCGGTAAGCTGCCCAAAAACCGTACCAAGAAACCCAACGCACAGCTACTTACGTTCAGGGGCGTGCGACAGCCGTTTGGGGAGCGGGGATCGAGCAGAGCGTTATTCTGCTCGCGGATCGGCGTGGTCATCTCCACATTCTCGGGCCTCTGGCTGGCCAGGCGCAGTCTCCTGAGTGTCGGTGTATCTGGCAGGTACTCGCCCTCTATTTTCGTTGCCTTGGCTCCCATTTTAATTTGTTTTCCGCGTTATCTAAAGCCTTTTCACGAACTGTTTTGGGGTGAAAAATGCTCGTTGCCGCGCATTTGTTTTGAAATGGCGTCGTACGGAGTTGCCAGACTTTTTGAAAGAAAAATCTAGCTATCATATATTGCTATAGCAATACAATATACAAACTCTGGTCACACTAGCTTGGTTGAACACAAGAGCTAGAAAAACATCGCCTCCTTCGATTCTATTTACTTGGTATATTTTATAATTTTTGCTATATTTCGAAGCGGAAATTGAGCCGGAAGTATATTGCTTTAAAAATTGTCTAAAATAATACTGCAATATTATTTATGTTTCATGTGCGAATATTTTCAGAAAAATTAAAATGTTTCTAAGCTGTATCTAAAACAAGAAATTAGAAATAAAAACGGTTGTATTAATTATTAACCTTAAAAAAATTGTATTTTAACGGATGGAAAGGAAAATCAAAGCAGCGAAGATGATGAAGATAAGTGATCATAGCTTTATTTTTTTTATCTCCAAATGACATTTTATGTTTAAAAGAAAAATTAATTTGTTTTACGTTGAATATTGGACTTATTATTAGATTTTCAAATTACAATGATCTCACAAAAAAGAATAATAATATAAGAATAAAATATTCACATATTTTATAAGAGAATCAGGAAAGACTTATAACATTACGTTAAAAAATTAAATAATATAAATGAAACAAGACTTTTTGTTAAATAATTATATAATACATAAGAAAAACAGGATTTGAAAAAGGATAGGAAAAACTGGAATTTCAAAAGCTTTAAAGTAAACTAAAATTAGTAAAATATAAATAAATACTAAGTTATTATGGTTTAAAAATAAACATTAAAAAATAAATATTATTATTTTAATGGTATATTTCCAAAGAGAAAATGGTATAAACGGTATATTTTTGAGAGGACAGATGGCAACTTCTGCGGTATATTTTAACGATAGTTCCGCGGTCACACTGCTCTACGCAAAAAATATAGAAGCGTAAAATTAAAGTGAGAACGTAAGTTAAGCTTATGTTTAATTAGCTACTAGGATCGTTTAAAGCCGGCGCTCTGTCACTACGGAACCAGATTAGTTCCATTACAATAATTAAGCCTCTGATAAGCGAAAACTGTGCTCTTGGTTTCGAGTTCGTAAAAAAGGATGTAGACAAGGACATTGAATTCTGGTTAAAGGTGCATCATTGTATTCAAATACGTATCATCCGTAAGTGTATTACAAGGAAAATCTGCGATAAATAAATTTCCCAATCAAAAGTGAAACGCCTATGTGTGTGTCTGTGTGAGCGAACGTAAAATTAGTGGCTGTGTACCTTATAGTAAATGAAAGTTTGACAAAAAACAAAAACTAAACCCACGAAGTGAAGTTTTTCATAAAAAAAAAGTTCGTTTCACGGGTTTTACGCAGTAGTTGTATGAAATGGCTGTGTTTGTGTGGGCGCCGCAAGCAGTGTGTGTGTATGTGTCTTTTTTTTAATATGGCCGTCTCCTTTCCACATACAGTTGCGTCCCGTCTGTGCCGACATTTTTGTTTATTTTAACGCGGAGACTTGCGAAAAAGTAGTTTCTGGGCTTGCCAATTGAACGCATTGATTTCGCGTGGGCACCGCGGTGCATTGGGGCCACCTTAATGTAGGTTAGTGCGCTAAAATGCGCTTTATGTTTGCTCTATTGTTTTATTTGCCAATTGTAGCGCAAAAAGTAAACAAATTGTATACACACACTACCGCCAGAGCGCATGTCGTGTAGACTTTCTCTCTTGCTCCGAATCGCGAGTGCGGCATGCGCTCTGTGTATGTATCTGTGTGTATAGGTGTGACTGAAAACAACAAAATTTCATTCATTGCTCATTTCCGAGAACTAACTACACACGCTGCTCTGCTGCGGCGTCGTCGCCATCTGCAATCACGCCTCTGTGTGCGTATACATATGCATATGCGGATACATGCGACCCGCCGCAATTGTGCAACATGTTTATAGTTTCCACAGCAGCTGCCCTGCATCCGGCTGGGCGTGGCATCTGCGAGGTCAGGTGCAATTCTCTCCCCGCCCTACTCACTCCATCCTCCACACCAATGATTAGTAACCGTGCCAAGTCCCGTAACTTCTGCGTAATGCTTCTTCCTGCCCACTTCCAGTCGCATTCCAGAGTTCAACATTCTGGCTCTTCTCGGCGTTTGATTGCCGTCGTTGACCGCGTTTTTCACACATTCCACGGGCAGTCTTGACACTCTCACACAGACGCACGCCAGCCAAACACTTGTGTAAAGCTTTCGCATACTATTGATTTCAATCAACTTGCGGAGCTCCCGCTCTCTCTGTCGCTCTCATATGCTCATTTGTCAATTAAGCACCGCGTCCGTTTGTCGGCACATAACCAATTTACAAGCAAACGTGTGTGTGTGCGGGCTGCTGCATCCGTGTGGGTAAATTCCATTTCCTGTTTATAATATTGCGGTTCACCCGCCCGCCATCCTCTATCCAGCCCCTCCTTATGCATGGCGTCTTTCTTTTCTCATCCAACTTGCCTGTCTGCCGCAGAGCGGAGACTCGAACCTCAGCCAGTTCTTTCCTCCTATCTCTTTTCCTCTGTGGCACCTCTTTTCACCAGACTGTTGTGGACTACCCAGACGCTGCACAGTAGATTGACCTGGTTGTAAATGTCTTAAAATAAAAAAAATGTAAATGATAAATTAAGCTACCATGGGATTTCAAAGTCTGATTTTAATAGTCCAAAATATTTTTAAACTTGGTATTATAAATATCATTTAATTAAGTAAATTAATAACTATCGAACAGTTTAAAGAGGTACACAGTATTTAACAGAATTATTTCAAATATGTACAACTGTGATGGTTAGGTCGGCTAATTCCCAATTAAAATCAATTTGCGGCTGCTTTCGCTCTTATTTATCTTCCGATCGCGATCACCTACGAATTTCGGTTTCACTGCATTTCACTTTTTGACAACCACTGTGCTTAGAAACGACGCGGAATTGGAACACGAATACCACGCTCTCCACTCTCATTCCCAATTCCCAGCCTGATCCGGCTGTCACTGATGTTGTTGTTGTCGACGGTAGCGGCAGCGGTGAGTTGAGTAGTACAGTACGTGCCACTTCCTTTACATTCAGAAAAATAAAAATTGCTCACACACACACACACACACATACAACACAGGCACATCTAAAGCATACATAAAGACAAACAGACAGAGTGTATACTTTAGGAATGGGGGGATGTCCGATGTTGGGGAGCGGGTGGTGGAGGTGCGGCGATTTGCTTGGCGTCTGCGCCCTGCGCCGAGTTGTTGCTTCTATGCTGCTTGTGGCCTTACATATTGTTCTTGTACAGTTGCAAAGATACTCACTCACCGTTCACATACGCACACACACGAACGAATCTAGTCAAAACAGTGAAAACGAGTTTGATGGTTCGCCCGATGTGGCAACACTGCGAGTGCACATCCCCCCCGCCCGCGACACATACACGGATTCCACCAATCGCCTGCTTATTAGAAGAAAATACCGCGGCGCGTTGTTGTTGATTTTACGTAAGAAGGCCGTCGAACTTAGCATAGAAACGACCGAGGAAGAGAGAGCGAGAGAGAGTCTACACTACGCAAGTGAAATACTCGGAGAGAGAGCGTTTGAGTGTGTGCGTCTAATGATTACCGTTACAATTTGCATGTTGTCTAGTCAGACGTCTCGCGACCCAGACTGAGCGACCCAGCAGCAATTGGCAAAAAAATTCTTTGGCGTGACCTTTTATCGTCACTGGACGAGCGGTGTGTTTGTGTTGTGGAATAATTGTGCGCGTATAAAAGATAGTACTGAATAAGCTGTCGTTAATTTATTGATTTTTTAAAAGTGCTGTCAAATTCTCCAGGGGAGAAGCCTATGATATGGGCTAACAGTGTCGGGGAAGATGATATGTACCTCATTTAACAGGGACACTTTCTCCAATAATATGCAGTCCATTTCGCCGTGCCTTTTTATCTTAAATGGATGTTTCTGAGGGTTAAGGTCCTTCGAAAAATGTTGCATTCTACCAAATGCTGGTCGTATATGAAAAACAAATTAATTATTTAAGGGCCTTTATCTCAATGTCTGGTTAAGGCTTAGTCCCGGCATAAATTCTAAGATGCCTAGTATCTAGTATTACTCTTGGTCAGTTTATTCGAATAATTTAGCTCTACATTACTATTAGGAACTGCATTATTGGATGAAATCTTAACTTAGGTAATTTATAGAAAGACCTTAATGACTTAATGATCGAAATTCAGGGAGTAAGGTAAAGATTACCATACAAATATATTTACATTTAATATAATATATTTTATATTTCTATGAAACGTAGAATGCTTACATTCTTACTACTATTCTTTTATCAAGTCAGGGCATGCAATAAAAAAAAAAAAAAAAAAATCTTTGAGTAGTTCACGTTTAACTATGATTTCTGAGCCCATTGCTAAAGTTCTGACCGCTGCTGTGCTTTTGCCAGGCCCAAGTTGCATGCCATGCAATTCTGTGTCGGTTCTGTGGTTCAATGTCCTAACCGCACACAACAAGTGCAACAATTGTAGCATCAAAAACAGCAACAGAACAACACCGCAAAAAGGGGAAGAAGTTGACGAAGAAGCAGAGAACTGGATAGGGTAATGCAATGCAATGCACAAGTGCAAAAGCGTAGCGACAAAGATGGCAACGGAATGGGGGCAGTCCTAGGGCAATCCATTAACATTGCGCCCATCCCCGTGGCCTGTGTGTTCCTGTGCGGTGTGTTCTGGTTGTACAGTTGAACCTGTGATACCCAAGTGCCCAATGCAAACTAAGACGATTGACTGGCAATTATAAACGCAAAATTTTGAATATTTTTTAATATTTTGCACCATTTGTGAGTTTTTGTAACCCAAAAAACGTTGTGTTAGGTTATTGCTATTGCTGCTGCGGTGGTTCTGCGTTGCTTGTGACGTCAAGTCAGCGGGAACAGTGTCAACGGCCCACTTTACGGGCGAGACTGTCCCACCGGAAACGAGTAGTTGTAGCAGTTTTATGCATACAGTCGAACTTCCGCAACTAAAAATGACATCTGCCAAAAATATCAAGCTATTCGCTTGGGATATTTTCGACGATTATTCGCCAAAAAACCATTTTAAAACACTTACTTATAATAAGGATTTCGTTTCTCATTTTTAAAATGACCATTTAGTCTGGTATTATTTAATTGTTTTATTGTTAATTGATATAACACTGAATACAGGTAAAAACTTTTGTGGCTTCGCTAAAAGATAATGTAGCAAAGTCTATTTTCACCCCAGAAAACGAGGCCGGGCAATTATAAAAATATTTTCTTACAAATAATACAATTTGGCACAAGCGTAAATATTAAAATATTTTTTTTCCTATAAAGAAAAGGTTTTTAAAATACCTAAAGATTAACATAAAATTTGACTGGTATGAATTAAGGTCGAGATCGAACGGATCTGGCAACTTTGTCATTTAGTCATTCTTTGCTGGTGGTTTTATTTTTGGCGCGCTTCCCGAGCGAGCGGCAAAAGGCAATGAAGAAATTTCCCGAATGGAATGGAATGTTGTTTACGTGCGCGCCTGCGCGTCGTCAACCTTCGGCTAGTTCCATGAAATCGGCAGCTTTGTCGCCTGAACTCGTCTGGACTCCATCCTGTTCGTCCCGTTTGGCCGGCTACCTGCCCCACCCTCGTGCCCCTTTTGCCACGCCCCTGTCCTAGTGGTTCCTACCGC
This sequence comes from Drosophila baimaii, assembly GCA_018874675.1. Lineage (NCBI taxonomy): Eukaryota > Metazoa > Arthropoda > Insecta > Diptera > Drosophilidae > Drosophila > Drosophila baimaii. Next base: position 2,370 of record JAEIIU010053879.1, on the reverse strand, counting down.
CGCCCTGCGTCGCTTCTTGTTTGTGTGCTTTCGCTCCGCCAAGCTCGAAACTTGGTGGCGGCGGCGTCGGCGGCGTGTCAATAACATGTTGAATCGTGCGAAATCTTCTGGCAGCACCAAAACAAAAACAAAACTATACACAGGACAAGAGCCTCTCCAGAGCCGCGCCGCATTGTTATTGTGCCGCATTTCCCCCCCTTGCCATGGTAAGAGACTGGTTTGCTGAGAGAGTGAGCGAGAGAGCAAAACAGAGCTGCGACGCTTCTGTCTCTCCGCTGCAGCGGTGACCACTCTTGCAACTTTGTGCAGGCTCTCTCGGCGCGAATTCCGATTAGCAGCAGTTCGTTGGACGAAAATCAGCGGGAGAGTGGCTCTCATCTTAACAGAATATTCTGTTAGCCGAAGGTGCTCTCTGCAGAAACCTCCCTCTAGCGGACGGTATATGAGCAGTGTTGCCAATAATTTGTACACAAAGAAGCTAGATGGAACTTAAAAAAAGTTTAAACATTACATATATTACATTTAAATATGTAGATTTATTTTTTAAATGAAATCTTTTAAGTATACCGAAACCAATTAAAAATAATGAATGGAACTCTTCTTCAAAAGGAGATCAATGCAGGTCTCTAAAAAAACCTATTTCATCGGACCATCGCATGCTGCAAAGCTCTCTTCTCTTCTTCTGCTGCAAAGCTCTCTTCTCTTCTTCAGTTGGCTTAATCTTTGCTTTTATTTTGCTGCTCCGAAAGGGATTTCATAGTCTGGTCTCTAATCAATCTCATTGACACGGTATATAAACGAAAAAATGCTGTTTTAAATTTGTTCTCGGCATGTGACTTCGAAAAAAAAGATTTGACGGGAAAAAAGCTAAGTTGGCAACACTGTATATAAGAATTGAGTAGCTAAGAAAATGTTTTACATTTTTTTTCCAGCGTACACGACGGATCGAAATCGCTCATCGCGTTCATCTTCCATCGCGCTCAGAGAGCATTTGTCTCTCTCGCGGTGCGGTTGTGTATTTTAATGTGCGCGGCAACTTTTGTCGGCGTTTTGCACTGATGTCCAAATTTAAATGCAAACAATTGGTAATTTGTTCAGTCGAACGTTGATCGCTCAGTGTTGTAATGCAAAATTAATGCAAATGTGTTGTTTTTCCTTAGTGGTCGAAAAAGAGTGGTTAACGCCTACACGCGCTCGTTTTCCATTCCCCCATCTTTGCAATGCCTGTGTGTGTGTGATGTGAACTTTTTGGGCTGCGGTCTTATTTTATTGATTCGCTCATAACGCCGCATAAAGTATTACTTGCTAAATAAATATTAAAATAAATGTTTCCCTCGGTTTGCCGCTGTATTTCCGCACCTCAGTTCGTTTGTAGCTTGTGCAAAATTCTTAGAATTCTTGACAACATTCCCGCGCACACAAATGTATCAAGTTATGCACACATATACACATCGACGCGACAGGAAAAAAAATCATGTATTCCCCTTCTCACCGCTGTCTGCAGAAGTGCGAGAGAGAGCGCGATTGGGTGTGTGTTTGTGTGAAAGTGAGCGGGCACTTAAACTCTCATGTATACGCAACACACCTCAAATGGTTGCAGTCTCGGCTAAATGTGTCTTCATCTCGCTCTCACGCCTTCTTCGTTTGGCCTCTCTCAGTCACGGAACTTGTAGGACTTGTTTTTTGCGCTTTTTGCGAACGCGAAACATAAAAACCGGTACATTTTTGAAAATGCAAACCGAAGAGATAGACAGAGAGAGAGCGCAAGAGAGTTGAGCTGTTAGCATAAGCTGTTTCTCCTGTGTTGGAATTTTACTTTAACCATATTTTTCACACACTTTGCTTTTCTTACAGTTTTCTAAACACACACACATACACACACGAAAAGAGCCAACGAACTCGTGCAGCGACGCCCAAGAATGAAACGGAGCAAAGCAACATGAAAAATACAACAACGAGCTCGCCAAAGAAATTGTAAACGAAGAAGAGGAAGAAGCAGCGGCGCAAGAGCCACTACAGTATTTTATTAGCGGGTGTTGTTGTCATGTATGTATGCACACTTTTTTGTTATTCATATTAATGTAGAGTTGGTCTTAATGTTGTTGGTATAATAATTGCGATGCTTGTATACTGTTGTGTTTGTTGTTGGTTGCACGACCATTAAAACATTTTTTATTCGGCCTGTTTAAACGACGGTCGTCGGACTTTCTTCGATTGCTTTTCGCAGATATGTAGAATCGGTGAAAAAAGAAGTGCCTCCGATTGATCTTGACCTACACGCCGGCAAGTTCAGCGCAGTTTACAGTATGTCAAGTAATTGTTTGCAAAGTAAAAACGGGCACGAAAATTCATTTTCAAGTGAATATTTCA
>JAEIIU010053872.1:0-12242 GCA_018874675.1 Drosophila baimaii | reverse complement strand
AAATAAAGTATTCAAATTGAAGAAGCATTTTTCTCTGAGTGTACCCAACCAAGTTCCGGATGGAACAAAACAAGCAGGCCGGCATAGGATGCTGGAGAGAATAGGGTCAGGGGCAGCACTTTCAAGTTTTGCCTTCCGTCGAGTTGCAATGCAGCAGCAGAGCAAATGTCCCGAGGTGATTCCCTAAACTTCACTCTCCCTTCCCTTCGCCCCCATATCGGTCTCTTTCGCCTTTGGTCCCCATCACTTGTGCATTGGCGAAAAGTTTTCGGTGCGGTTTTTGCGTACATTTGTCTGATTTGCAGTCATCATCAGAGGCAGGCAGAGAACACTCTTCTCGGCAGTCACTACCTATCAGAGATGCCTTCATATGAGAGTCAGAAATATCTGGAAATAATAGAAATCATAAGGGAAAAATCAATAATATGGGAAAAGGGATAAAAGCCTTCTAAAGTTTCCCTTAAGCTAGGAATTTAATATTAAAAGCTATAAATTCCAAATGTTAAACATATTTGTTTAATTAAAAGGATGAATCCACACGGAGGAGCTCTTTTCTTAGTGTTAGAAAAGTTAAAACTGTTTTTGGTTATCACGTGACTAAAACTAAAAAAAATTCAAACAATTTTTGAGATTTTATATTTAAAAAATATATATAATATTTAATATCTTAGCGCACTCCTTGGACCTTTTCAGCCACCTTTCCATGGCAAGGCATAGCATCTTCATCAGTTCCATCGCCATCACCATTACAATCTCCACCAGCATCGGCATNCTTTAATATGGGGAAAGGGATAAAAGCCTTCTAAAGTTTCCCTTAAACTAGGAATTTAATATTAAAAGCTAAAAAGTCCAAATGTTAAACATAATTGTTAAGTTAACAATCCCAAACTTTAAGGAAAAGCTCATTTCGTAGGGTAAAAATAATGAAAACAGTTTTTGGTTATCAAATAACTTAATCTAAATAAAGTTAAAATAATATTTGAGATTTTCTAAACCTGCTTCTTTCCAAAAAATGTAAAATTTCATATTTTAGCGCACTCCTTGGACCTTTTCAGTCACCTTTCCATGGTAAGGCATGCGCATCATCAACAGCTCCATCGCCATCACCATTACAATCTCCACCAGCATCGGCAGTGGCAGGAGCAAAGGCATCGACGATGTCCTAGCTGGTCGACATGTCCATGTCATCTCTTCATTGAAATCGTTACGAGCTGTTTCCGTTTCGTTTACAAATTTTCGTGCGGCAATAACCGCAGCAGTGCCGCCTCTTTCGCCACTCCCCCTCGGCTGTCCCTATTTGGCGCCGATTGTTGCTATATGGACGAACTTTAACTAATGCAATGCTGCAGAAATGGCACATCATTTGAGACGATTCCGAGTTGGGGCCATAACTCGCCCTGTTAACTTTTACAGCAATGCCATCTAATTGGCGAAATGAAGTCATCGAATGTTTGTCCATGAGAGTATTGCTTTTTGAATTGCTAATGAGGTTTCGGCAACTGAAAAGCAATATTCGATACGGGAATATCATACGGTTTTAGTGCTCAAGAACGATGTTAAAATGTGAACTTGGATAGCATTTACATTAGTTTAAAAAGGATACTGGCAATCAGCAATAAAAAGTATTTTTTGTTGATACAAATGAGTTTGAAAAGACATTACCTTGTACCTTATCTTTTTTATAAAAGAATGAACTGTCTAAAAAGATTTTAATTAATTATATTTATTCTTCTGGATGACCAAAGGATTTAAATTAATTATCACAGGTTTTTGTCGGAGTACTAATATAATTTGCAATTAATTCCGCAACTGGAAACGCATTTGTATCAAATGTTTACTTTAATTTGAACTCTGAACTTTTTTCTTTGCCGAAGTTAATCAATTTAGTTGAGGGGAGAAAAAACGTTGGATGTTCTTTTTAGTTTTTCCCTTGCAGCCTTTTTTATTGCGCATTTAATTCCAGAGATACCCACGAGTCTGGCTGCAGCACTTCACCTAACATTTTTCATTCCCTTTATGTCCGAACATGTTTAAATAAATTACATGCCCGCTGCAAACCGAGTTAAAACTTTCCCCTGTGACCCACAAACCAAATCAAAAATTAAACGAAAATACAGAAACAGAAACCGAAACAGTAAAAAGCCGAAAACAAAACTTTGATCTAGTTGCTAAACTATTTAAGTAAAGGCAGCTCTCGCAGCCTCTGACCGAGCACCGAGCACCGTACACCGGGAGCAGAATGAAAACCAGAGCTCAAACGCACGTCTCTAGTTTATTAAATTTGTGGCAACACTTGGCACCAGCAAAGAGGGGTCACAGGGGGCAAGGGGACTTGGATGGGTACGAGGGGGCGACTGGAAGATGGGCCAGTGGGGGCGGAACGCTTTGGATGGTTAGCGGACTGCCCCTGACATTTCTGCGGCTCGACGCAGAGTCATAAAATGATTGCATGCTCTACATAACAAAGCACACAAACCTCACACACAAGACCACACCGGGAATATATATATATATGGATATATATATAATATATATACATACTTGCAAAACACTTAGCGGCAGGTAGAGCCAAAAAGAAGGATCACTGTGAAAAATTGTGGGAACAGGATCATTTAATTTGTTCTAAATTTATTATATGTCAATCATGATTTCAAATATTGGCTTAAAATAAGTATTTAACGAGCTATAATAACAATATTTTGAGCATTATAGAAATAACTATACAATATAATATAATATTACTTTAAAGTATTATAAGCTTTCTTATAATTGGAATTGTGGAAGACTGGGAAATTCTTAAAAAAAAGAACAACTTCGTGGAATGCCAGAAAGCGGTTAAAAACACACATTATTGCTCTGAAAATGTTTAAAGTCAAACCCCTATTTTTAGTACATTGTATAATAATAATATTACTATATTTCCCACACATTTATTCTCAGTGCATAAGCCGAGGATGTTTCAGGCCTTGCCCAAAAACTCCCAGGCGTCACCATAAACATTACCAAAGCCAACGTCATCAGCATCCTCATCATGATCATAGTTCTACCGACCATTAATGATAACATGCCATTCCCCCCCGATTGTCCCCACTGCCTCCACCTCAGCACCTTCCTCCTCCTGTGGCTCTGTGTGTGTGTGTGTGTGTGAGTGTGGCAAATATGAAATTTATAGTTTTATGATGACTGCTGAGTGTGCCACTGCCAACGCCTTTTACGGCTTCTGGGTTCAACTAAACTTTACGAGCCAGCACAGCCAGCCAGCAAGCCGAGGATGCGAACTAACAGAAGAATCTGCCCCCGATGAAACCTCCTCCTTTTTTGTGCCCCTTCCCTCACCCTGCCACCCCTTCTTGCCACTAGGTAGTGGCATAAATAAAATCATACAACTTGGTTCTTTCGCTCGCCTCCACGTTTATTTCCGCCTACTTGGGCGCCATTGCCATTGCCGTTGCCGATTGCTGTTGCAGCATCCCCGTTGGCAGCCCCTCCCCCCTTGGTATCAAAAAATAAACCCCCTTTTTAGTCGTCCCATTGCATCATTCTTCTCTTAAATGCACTAGAACAAAAGAAGGGGAAAATCTAACAGAATCACTTGTATTTTTTAACATAAGGAGCAATTTATTAAGATCTTAAAAAGTTATTTCCTTTTCGTACATTTTACTATACCAATTATTATTTTTATATTTAACAATAAAATTGAATTTGCTTGTATTTTTCGCTGAGTGCACATTTTCAAGCCAGGCCAAAGTTGAAGTTTTATGGCTGCAAGAAAGGAGTAGTCTAGGGGGGCGCATGCCGCAAATATGTTTTTGATTATTATGACTCTTCGAGATTATGCAATTTTATGAATATGAATGGTTTATGTGCAGGTATGGCGCGAAAAATGAATTGCATTTCCACAGCTCAACTGTATGGAGTTCTCCGTTCGGTTTGGTTCTGGTNNTGGTTCTGGTTCTGGTTTCTCTTTGGTTTCTCTGCACTGCCCCGATGATGATAACGATGTTTTGATGTTCCCATACATTCGAGACAGAGTGAGTGGGATAAAAGGAATTTATAAAGTCGCTAGGACGGCTTCACTTCACTTCACTGGCTGTTCGTTGGTTGTGCCTTTAAGCAGATTTCGTATTTAAATCTAATTCTCCACTCTCGACACTGTCAGCCGGCATGAGTGACGCATCCTCTGCTGAGTGACAGCACCACACCAGGACACTAAAGGATATAGGAAGGCAGGCGGGCAGGCGGCCATCCTAGCTAGTGGCAAGCAATAAAGTATGGAGTGAGTTGCTTTGATGGAGCTGCTATAATGTCAACGGCATGGCCAATGGGATGGCGATTGGGATCGGCATAGAGTAGAATGTGGATAATTGATTCGGTTATGCTGAAGGCCAGATGAGCTACTAAATCCGGATTACAAAGTGGGTTTTTAATCTGTGAATAAAGAAGGAGTAACAGAAAGTGTAGCATCTATACCATACTAGCTTAAACCCATACTAGCTTATAAGAAATATTTTTAAAAAATGTAAACAGGGTATTTGGATATATGGAAATCTTGAATCATTCAACCTTATATTTTGCTTGCTTATTAATAGTATCCTTAATATAGGAAAGTTTTAAAAATAATAAATATTAAATTTCTCTAAGTAATGACTAGAACTCCACACTGTACACAAGAATCAAATTGGTATTCTCCGACTTTTAGGCACTACCCTGCACCTTGAACCCCTCTCCCCCCCTTTAAAACTCCTCAATCGCCCCTCTCCCATTCAACCCATTTCACACACACAATACACAAACAAGCCAAACCAGATGATAACAAAAACGAAGGAGGAAAAAATGCCAGCAAAATGACTGCAATCTGTCGTCTCAACGTTGATGACATTTTGAGTGAATGAACCAACGAACGGGCCTATGCCGCACCCTCCTCCTTATCAAACCATCAGCATTCCCCTGGAAAAGCCGCCCCACCTCCCTTCCCCCTCTGGCTGCCCCGTTTTTTAACAAATTGGTGTGATCCCAGAGTGACGCGTCATATTCGCAGACACTTTAGCAGGACCCCAGGATCAGGATGGAGCAAAACAGGAGGACACAGGCCGAAAATACGCTTGTTATCGTCACATATATCTAAACTAAAATATTCTGAAAATAAATTAAAAATTATTTAAGTCATGGCTAAATTATGCAGTATATTTTTGTACTTGGTAACGACGATCGTATTTCATAAATCTTTTCCACTTGGTAGCGAGTTTTTTATATCGTAAATAGTTTTCTAAAACCAAAAAAAAAACATAAATTTAATAAACAAACGAAAACTATTATGTTTTAGTAAATTCAATGAGATATTTCTCCCAGTGCAGGGCTGAGGGGACGTCGGCTGATAGAGCGACAGCAGAGAAATTGCAAACGAGTTGAGTCGTTGAGCCAAAAAACCAAAACATACGCAGCATTTATAAGGCAGCCAACAATGAATGCCCCTCCGAGCCCCCTTTATTTTTTCTGCCCCTGCTCCGGCCCCCCGAGGGGCGTTAGAGGTTTCGGGCGGAGGGGCGTGGCATATTGTTAACGCCCACTCAACTCTATGCCATTTTGTATTGATGGCCTGTCTGCCGCACAGCTTTTATATAAAGCCTCCCAGAGATTCCGCTTTGATGTGGGCAGAGGGGGGAGGGCTCTGCGGCGGTTTACGAGGGGGCGGGGGTCGCAGCCTTTGGCATCGTATTTCGGTTTCAATTTTTTTGTTTTTTTGTTTTTTTCATCCTCTTGTTCTGGTTGGGGTAAAGAAATCACTAAACAAAAAGCTCACAATGCAGTTAAAGGCAATGCTGGAGATAAAGAAAGTGCGAAAAATCTACAGCGCACAGTTTTGGCTACGAAAATATTTAAATCAGAAGACACTTTAAGGATTTCACATCAAAAAATATCAAGAGAGTTTCAGACATTTATTTGGGTCTTGAAACAAATTAAGAACATTTTTTACTAAGCTTGCTGGAAAGGAAAGATAATACCATAGGTAATATTTAGGAAAGGTGGAAATAATTTTTATAATAAATTAAAATAGTAGGAATTGTTATAAAACTTAATACTTGGAATAATATTAAGAAAGGTAGCCCTTTGCAACATATTAACCTTTAACCTACATTTCTCAAGAGTTTAAATTCGTAATTTACCAAAAATACTCCACAAATAAAGACATAATATGGCGGAATAAATGTCTACATATCCCCCTTATAAATACAAATTTTTTTAGGTATATATATATGGTATATCCTTGAAAAAGGATTATGTGAGTGGCTGGAAAAACAAGGCGTCTATTTCCGTCAACACAACACTGAAGTGAAATTGCTGTAAATTTAATCCGCTCGCGTGTGCGTCTGCGACTGTGTCTGTGTGTGTTTTTGTTTTTGTTTATTTGTGAGGGCCGTCGTCCTCTCGCTTTGTAGTTCTCGCTCTTTCTAACGCTCACTACCTCCCCTCCCCACACAAACGCCCCTTGGCAGGCTCCGTCAATTTGCACGCGTAAAGTGCGCCATCTAGCGTCGTTTATGCGCACATTTGGCTCACATCAATTTGCGGTGCAGACATTAGCCTTTGCATTTTTTATTAAACGACGACCGCGCGACATACGCGGCGTATGCGTAATGTGGCGGCGCGATGTGTTGACGCTGCTGATGATGACTCTGACGATTCTCTCCGATTTTCCGACGGCGGCAAAAGGGCACAATATTAATTGTTGCACATGCCAGGCCCCTCATTCCCTGATTCCCTTTGGGGCTGGCATAAATACATATACTTACAGTGGTCTCTCTGTACTTTAATAAATTCCTATATTAGAGACTAGTCAACTTTTCCTTTGTAGTTTAATTTTTAAAATAAATATATTTGAAAGCCTTTAAATATTTATATAAGATAGTTTTTATTTGATTCAATGTCTGATATTAAATGTAAATAAAAGTTATTTGCTTAATTCTTACGATGTTCTTTATTAAAAAAAAGTATTTAAGCTATATAATTTCAGGAAAATGCTTCATTATAAGTTAAATCTAAAGGTCTCCTAGAAAAACCTCTTTAAATTGAATTAAACACTAAAATACTCTGCTGTAAAAAAGTTTTTTTTCACAGAGTTAATTTCCTTATTGGCTTTTCTTGGCTTACTAGAAATAAAATTAAGATGTATTATTATATTTAATGCAATACTTGAAGCGTGCGGCAGACCACTGTGTCATCAGCAGCTTTCTCCTTCGCATCTATGATGCGTCTTTTTGTCTTTGATTAGCCGCAGACATTGGTGGGACGGCACCGGCAGACGGACAACTACGTACTCCGGACTACGGAGTCCTCGACATGAAGTCAGCTCATTGGAGAAATTACATTTACATATTAAAATATGCCAAATGCAAAAGCCAGACACGGCCGGAGCCCTATTCAGGGGCATGGTGGCTCCAGGGAGGGAGGCCGCATCGAGGCCAGGGACTTCGCCTGGCCCTTGGTCAATCGTCCAGTCATGTGGTCGGGGCCTTTGTTGTTGGCCCTGGCCGTTGTTTATGCATAGGCCATATAGCACTATCTATCTGCCGGTACTCTTTGAGCCGATATCGTCCTTTAGGAAGCGGCGGCAGAGTGTCTAGTCATGCATCTGGGCAAAAGGTAAGGTAAACATGCAGGGAGCTTGTTGTACAGTTACAGAATGGTGTGATTAAAGAGTTAACTAAGCTAACTTGAAGGAATAATTAACGAAAATTACTACAAGGAAAAATAAGAGAAATTTACAAAAATATATACAAGTTTGTATAAGGAAAAGGTTAGTAGAAAATTAAGAGTGAAGATAAGTACTAATTAAAATAACAAATATTTGGACGTTTATAATAATTTGTTAATTATTCACAAAGACAAATAGAAAACATTTAAATAGTATACAATAGTATATAATGATATTACTTTGTAATAAATTCTACAAAGTATTGCTATGATTTCAACTATATATAAGTATTCACCAATTGACCCTCGCCGATATGGCATGAACATTTTGCCTGTTTTGCTGCCGCTCTCGACTATTGCGCATATTATGCAAAATTGTTTATGCAAATATTGCAAAAAAGAATTAATTTATTTGACTTGCATGCTAATTTACGAGCCAATAAATGCAGGCGACACAGGGAGGACGATGACGCCGCTACATGGGCCATGGGCTATTGTTAATTTATTGGTATTTTCCCCCTGATTGCTGGCTCCATGCCTTTTGGAGGGGGTGGGGGTCACAACCACCGGTATGTGTAGACACACATTTTAAATTTAAGTCCTGCGAACCATGAACCATGCAGGGGAACAAGCAAAAATATACTGTAGAAAATTATAACGCATTGGCCCCGAAAAATCAACAGCTGCCATCCCACAAAAACCAAACAAACCGCATGTCCGCAGCCCCCTCCGGCCTCTCCTACCCCTTTTGCAGATTCTAACTGAGTTGGCTGACCGAACGTCTAAACGGCATTGACCGCATAAGAGAGGAGGAATCAAAGGGGGCAGAGGACCAATTTAAAAATTTCCACAGCCGCCAAAAAATCAAAGTTGAGAAGCAGCCAAGCGTTTGACGGCGTTCCGTAGGCGGTCAACCGATGGGCAGGGTTTTTTGAGGCAATGCCCAAAAATCAACATCCAACGAACTATCCCCCTCGCTGGCCATGAAATGCGGTTTTCGAGCCGAACCGCCATTCGAAATTAAAACGAGGCTGCAAACCGTAGTTTAGCACTATGTATAAGGGACATTGTTGAAAACTCCACTTGAAATGGGTTAGCAAATCGGTTTCCAAACCTGTTGAGATTCGTTCCAGACAACTTGAGATGCAGACAGTTGAAGCTTTAAATTAAACGTTTCAGCTAACTAGTTTTTAAACCAGATTTTTCCTTTAAAAAAGAAAATAATTGAACCCAGAAATGACAAATTAATTATTAAGAAATGTAGTACATACTTTTATTTATTTATTTATTATATGTTAAGTAACGAAAACCAAATATACCAACAAAAGCCCTCCAAGATATTAATTTGAATACTCTTATTGATAAAATACTTATCAAATATTTTGTAAACAATTTGTATTCTACGTTTTAAAGCACTTCGCGGAACACGGCACCGCGTCCCAAATGAAGTAAAACTTAATTACAGAAAATTTATATATATATCCTAAATCCCGCCTGCGGTTTTCGGGGCTAACTGCTTCTTTCGCTGGCTATAAAATGTGCATGTGCCACGCCCCCGTTGACACCCCCCACCCCCAAACGGCCGCCCATATTCGCGGTTCTCTATTCAGCAAATTGTTTACAATTGTCAAACAGGCTGGCCACGGTTTTTGCGGTCAGCGCAGCTTTTAATAAGGTGAAAAATGGCGAGCACAAATGTCGCCGGGGTTCACTGCCTGCGCTGCGACCCTAGCGCCTCTCCTCCCCTGCTCCTGCTCCTGCTGCTCCCTGTCCCTTTCACACGCCATCTTTCGACGGCGGTTTTTGTTTAATGCTGCATAATTTTAGGCGTTAAAAAAACAGCTGCAAAAGCAACAGCAGCGCGGCAGCAGGAGCAGCACCACCACGACAACAACAGCTAAATAAAATTGCCGGTGTTTGTGCTTTCGTAACGCCCTCATCAAATATTCAAACGGTAGCCGGGTTGTGTCCCTTCCAAACACACACACACAAAGGCGGCAGCACTGTGAGAAAATACACCAAAAATTGACAGTAAATATAAGATTTTGTGTGGCTTTACTTTAGGAATTCCTTAAATTCCGTATTATTATTTCTATGTGTAGAAATTGCAAAATAAATCAAATAGTTTTTGGTATATTTTCTTGCTGTGTACTAGCGAATGGTCGGGTAAAAAAAACGGCGTCAACAAAAGCCATCATAACAATTAATTTTGAAAACACGTGTAGATTGCTTTTTGCGGTTAGCAGCAGGACATGCTCGGCCAGAACAGAGGGAGAGGCGGGCGGGCAAAAGGGGCTGCGATCCAAAGGACTAAAAATGCCAACGCCGCGACATCTCGACCTCTCGCATGGGTGGGCAATCATAAAACACTTTAAGCATGTTTTCCTGCTAGTTTATTAGTGTAAAACCCCTTTTTCTGTCCAGCCAGACCGCCTCTCAATCCTCTCAATTCAATGTCACCGGAAGTGTCCACTTTCTGATGCTCTTCTCCTGCTCCGTCTGTGGGTTAGGTCTAAGTTAGAAATTGAAATGAATTCCTGGGAAATGTTGGCAAGGCGGGAAATCCCAGGGAAATCCTTCCGGCAATCTATTCTTAAGCGTCGATTGGAAAGGTTTGGTTGCCTTCACATCGGTTAATTAACAAACAAGTCCCAAAGCCATATTCTGGGCATCGGTTAACTTAATTGGAATAACATTTCCACTAATGGTTTTCTGAGAATAATTAAGAATATACATCTTGGACTATAATTTGTTTGTAGGTATGGCAACTTGAGGCCTGTTGCTTTAAGATATTGCATTAAATATTTAAAGGACTGGCGAACCGAATCGTAACTCATACAAGCAACGACATTTTTATATTAAAGCTAAAGTTTTCCTGGTTTATTTTAAAATGCACACTTATAATTACAAATATATTTAGATTTCAGGTTATCTAATCAGGAAGAACATAGGATCTGTAATTCTGTTTAGCCTCCAGCATCTTTGGATTTTTTCTAACACATTTTATAGAGTGTTTAATCTTCTCCGCCAGTTATCCAGCGTAAAATAATATTTCTCCAACTTGTATCATTAAAATGTCCAGCTCGGACCGCCCGTGGCTGGTCGTCTGTGCTCTCTGTCGGCTTGGAAAATGGTCCAGTGGGTTTTCCTTTTGCCGTCTGGTCATGGCATCGATGACTCCTACTTTCAGATTTATTATAATTTTCCCTTATCCCCCGTCGCTTGGCTTTTTCTATGTTTGTTAAATAATTAATGCGTGTTGTTCTTTCTGCACATTCACTCGTTGGCTCTGGCTAAATAATTTTTCGGCACATATTACGGCCTATTGAAATAATTTACATAACATGGCCAAAGGATATGGCATGGACAAACAGCATATGCCCGCAGACAGACGCACCAGACGGACCAGACGTCCCACAAGGGGCCACAAATGCCAGACAGACGCTCCGTTTCTCTGGTCTCGGTCTTGGTCCCAGTCCCAGTCCCAATCCCAGGCCCAGTCCCGGGCTCAGCCAGCTGCTTGAGGCATTCCGGTGGAGGCCACAAAGTCAACGGCTACGTATAATTTATATGCAAATACACACGGTCCAAGTCCGAGCATACAAGCCACCGCACACACAGAAACAAAAGCAAGTAGGAAGGCTTTAATCGGAAGACCAAAGCTTAATATACCAAGGATATAGCTTGGCTGGTTTCTAACCTATTTTCATCTCTCCATAGAAGGTATCTCTTAGAAAATTGTATAGGTTTCACTTGGATTTTAAATATTTTATTTATTAAATCACTTTATACATCTGTTTCTGTTTGATTAATAATATTTTAACAATGAGCTTAGTTTTTTCTCTATATGATATATATTCACATATACTCCCCTAAGTACAGGGTACAACGAGGAGTCACGAAGGGGTTGAGGCATAAGAAGGAGTCGCCCAACTATGACTCCGAATGTCTATTAAAATTTATTCGAGCGTAAGTACTGGCAAGCGAGAACTGAAGGCTGAAATCATGTTTGGCTCACTCTTACAGAAATGGAAAATATATGCAAAAACAGGCGGAGGTGAGGAGCCGGCAGGGAGGGGGCTGCTAAATGCTAAATAATCAAATGTACGCAGGTAAGGTAAATGCAGTGAAAGAAGGTCGACAACAAGCCAAAGGAATATGAAAGCCATAAAGCGTGGGGAGCTTGAAACATTTGTAATTGTGATTATTGGAAAATGGAAATAAATCTAAGGTTAGCTGTAGGGATGGAAAGGTTCAAGAATATTTCTAGTGTTCTTAGTAGAAGTAAGCAATCTTCACTTAATCCAAATAGTACATTTTTTGGTGATTTCCATTTTATTTATATAATGAATTTATTCCAAATATTCAATTTAAAAAATAATAAAAATTATGTTGGTTTAATTTTATATTTTAATACTTGCAAACATTTTAATTAACCCACTCTTGGGCAAAAGGCAGCCACAACAAAGTGTTGTTGCTCTCCGGCCAAGGCGAGTTAGGTGCTAAACAGCGCATGGCGAGGCTCAGTTGAGTTCAGCTCATCCCAGCTC
>JAEIIU010053841.1:0-10305 GCA_018874675.1 Drosophila baimaii | reverse complement strand
AATTAATTAATTAATTAAGTGTACAGAGTAAAAATAAATAAATACCTTCTTAAATTTGTGGCTAATACTTCTAATTTGAGAAAAACTTGTTTGTTTAAATATGTTAAGCTTTGGAATATTTTGTAATACATTTTTTTAGGTTTTCCAAAAATTTAAATTGTATAAAATTAAGATAACTATTCTTTTATGTTTTTAAGAACATAAATATAATTTTTCAGAAGGAAAATATAGATTTTGTAAATAGTTCTTTGCAATATTTAATGAAACTAAGAACTGAAATGATTACCGCCCAAAAGTATATAATTTTCCACCGCAGTATTTGTACTGTTAGACTTTTGGGATTATTTTGACTATGTGTGTGTTACAAGCTTCATGATAGCCTCCTACATTTACTATTTTCTATAAAGGTTATAAATCAGATCAGACCATTATATCATTATTATTTTTTTATTTTATCCTCCAGATACGCGTGCAATGTCTGCTCGCACGTGTCCCGCAGCAAGGACGCCCTGAGAAAACACGTCAGCTACCGGCATCCGGGAGCTCCGTCACCCTGCGAGAACGAGGCCCGGCGAAAGCGTGTCTCCAAGCTGACGGCGACTTCTGTGCAGGCGGCCAGCACCATGCCGGTGCCCGTTAGTCATACGGTGACCAGTGGGGAAGTGGGTCCAGTGACAGCGACAACGACAGCAATTGGGTGCCCTGGGCAGGAGGGACGGAATCCATACCTCTTCCTGCCCAATCAGTTTCAGATGGCAGCCGCCGCAGCCGCCGTTGCAGTTGCCGACTCCTCGCCACCCACTGGTCAGTCATCGCTGGACTTAGGACTCGATCCAGCGCCGACCATCAAGGTCGAACGGGAGCTGCCGTCCGCCAGTAACGGAGAAGCGACCGGCGTTGAGACAACAGTGGTGGCCACCTGAGGGAGATATTTACACACTTCAATTGTTCAGTTCACCACACATAGACACATACAAGGAACATCCCCGCCCATGCAGTAGTGTTGGCTGGCTCATAAATAAGTGAAGAAGATAGTTGGACCCTCAGATACCTTTCGATACCGATCAAATTTGGTAAATTGCATGTCAAGAAGGTTAAAAGAACACACCTATTTCCATACGTTTAGTTTCAAGTTATATCTTAGTGCTGCGACCAATTTTTAAAATTTGTAGAATGTTTAATTTTCATAGGAATCCTTAAAGCGAAGTAAGCAGGAGCAAATTTTTAAATCTATTTTTAAAGTATGAGTGTAGAAAGAATAACTCGTTAACCTAAATGATTCTTTAACAAAATCACTACTTAGAAAAACAATTTGGAATCGAATGAAATGCTTACAATTAAGATAAATTATAAAAAAAGGTTGCATGCTAAAACCAATGACTTTATAAGTTCAAGATAAGTAATATATTTATTTATATATGCAGGCAACTGTCCTACTAGCGACGCAAAAAAAAGTCGGATGACGTTACTTATCTTGCACTTCTAAAAAACGATTTTAGTCAATTCGATTCCACCAAATTTGATCGGCATGAAAACATGAGAGTTTCACTATAAAAGTGGTCATGCTGTGTCCAACACTTAATCTATTAGCCCCACCGAAACCAACGTCTTAGACCCGGCTGTGATAATTAGCGCAATTCGTTTTCGTTTTCTACACATACATACACATGCGAGCGCCTTCTATCTTAATTTTTAATTATACTTTTAGCACAAATTTATGTTTATTTCGCTGAGCTCCAGCCTGCTTCATTGGACACAAATGTCGAAGGGCATGGCGGTCGCATTGTGCTCCTTAAACTGTAGCAACCTCCGAGGCTATCAAACTGCAAGTTACAATTACCTTTCTTCACGCTTTCACGCTCTCTCAAAGGCACACACCCACACATTCTAGTATGATAAGCAACGTTTTATATAAATATTGTAATTATATATACACCAGAACACGTACACACTTTTGCACACAAAAAGACAGGGTGAAAACCTACGACACTAAAATCCCAAGTTTAAAGGAAATAAATGTTTAAGACAGATGATATCCGCTGTGTTTGGATCAGAGCTTTTTGATCGCTCAACTTATTTCGCAGAGAAAACGAAAAGGAACTTTAGTCTCTCTCTCGCAGTTATTGTGATTACGCTTAACTCGGATTCGGAGAGACAAAATGCGAAGTTCTCTCAGAGTACTTAGAGAGAGGGACTCTAATATATAATGAGCAAAACACTCGTTCTTCAACCAAGAGAGAGAGAGTACATAGTCCGCGGGTAATCTGGACTTTTTGTGAAACGAGAAGCCACCTTGTGAACTCTGGTTTATACGATTACTGACCCAGAATAAGTATAAAAGTCTGCGAGCTATGCAAAAACTAGTATATTTCATTTCATAATACAATAATTTATGTACGCTGGCGTACTTTACATATCTTTGTTTTACTTTCGCAGTTCAGATAGTATTTAGTATAAAAAGTTGCTCGAGAAGCACACAGACGCAAAGATGCGGACAAGAGGTTGAATATCCATGATATGATTAGCAAACACTTTGGGCTTAAACTTAAAGACATGACAAGAGGTGAGCGAAGGGCTAGACATAAATAGCTAATGTAAACTGTTGCACTTAAATGAAATGAAGCCAGGGGGCGGCTAACTTCCCTCCCTGGATAAGTATAAACATATGGATCTCGACTCCGGCATCTAAATGGTTTCCACGTGCCACACCTTGGTGTTGCAGTCCTGGCCGGTTGAGATCACAGTGTTGTTATCCAGCCAGACCAAGCGAGTGATTTGGGACTGCGGATGGGCATCTGCAAGGAAAGGAACATCATGAGTCACAGATCAGACATACTTCCTCATAAACTCACTCTTGATAATGGTGTGCTTAGCCGGGTTGGTCACGGACCAGATGATAATGGTGGTATCCAGGGAGCCACTGGCCACCAGCAGCGAGTTCGGCGACCAGGCCACCGTGTTGACGCGAGCACTGTGGAAGCCCCACTCTTTGTTGTGGGCAGGCTGCAAAAACATAGATATAGATTTAAGGTACATAGATAGATAAGAAAGACGTAGTGTACCTTGTACTCATCCACGGAGTAGAGCACCACCTTGCGATGGGCGTCGCAGGCCACCAGATACTTGAGATCCGGCGAGTAGGACACATCTGTTACGGGCCCTTGATGGTCCATCTCCGCCTTGAGCTCCAGGGCTCCGTCCTTGAGACTGTAGATGTGCAGCTTCTGGTCATCGCCGCCAACAGCAACGTCCAAGGTGTCCGCATTGACGGCAATCGAGCTGGCCTCGTACTTGATGGGCAGGGAGAAGGTTTTCTTCTGGTCCTGCACGAGGGTCAGCTCCTTGATGCAGGCCAGCGCGATGATATTCTCATTGCGCAGAATGGCCAGTCCGCGAGGCTGACAGTTGAGCTTGACGACGTAGTCGGTGTAGGCATTGCCCTCAACACTGAACTGGCGCAGGCTGTCGTCTATGCCGCAAGTGTAGACGAAATCGCCCCAGGCGGCGATGCCATTGATCTGATTGCCGTGACCAGTGCCCGTGATGCGGTCGTTGGTGCCGCTGCCAGAGTTCCAATTGGTCACCACGCCGTCGTGGCTTCCGGTGTAGATGGTGCTGCGATCATCGCTCAGACCCAGCACAGTGATGGGCTTGTTGTGGCCCTTAACCACGCGCAGCGGCTTGCTGGGATCTTCCACGTTGAGGTAAGTGATTACGCCCGAGAGGGAAACAGTGATCAAGTTGTCCCCCTGCCACAGGCACGAGACCTGCTGGTCGTCCACGGTGGTTCCCATAACGAACTCACTGACCAGCTCGCGCGACTCCACCTGCCACAGCCGACAGGTCTTGTCGCCGGAGCAGGTCAGCAGCTGGCTGCCATCGGGCTTCCATGCCAGGGCGTACACACCGCCCTTGTGGGCGGGCGAGCCGAACTCTCCCACCAGCTCGGAGCTGGTGCCGTCGTATAGGAAGACTTTGCCGTCGAAGCCGGCCGAGGCGAAGAACTTGCCGTCGGGCGAGTAGCGGACCGCCTGGACGAACCGGGAGTGGTCCTGCTTGGTCATCTTGAACTTGAACGGCGGTCCCTCGAATACGGCAACCGTGTTGTCTTCGCTGCCTGTTTGGTTTGGGTGAGTTAGTTACTCCGCATCCTTTGGCTATTCATTGCACTTACCCGTCACGATGCGGAACGGCCTGGCTGGCCGGAAGTCCGCCGAGTTGATAGACTTGGATTGGCCACTGATCTCGCCCACCGACGTGCCCGTCTCGGACATGAACACATGGCCAAATCGCTCGCGACCCTCGCCCACAGCCACAATGCGCTGGTTGTCCGGCGACCAGCTGATGTCCTTGATGGGCCCCGCGATGGGCTGGAACTCATTCTTCAGCAGGTGCTCCTTGTTGACCGTATCCCAAATGCGAATCTTGCCCGAGGCGTCTAGAAAAATAAATAAACGTAACCAATGTGAAGGTAGTTCGATTGAAAACCCCAGATAAGATAAAGAAACCGTCTCCCCGAATGGAAATGCTAGGCATGGGCCATGGCGTGACTCACGGTGACCACCGATTCAACACTGTTGCGGCTTCTGCATGCTCCGCTGCCTGCGCCTGGTGCCGTGTGCCTCCAAGAGTGAAATTGCAGTGCGAGACTTACCGCCAGATGCAATGTAGAAGCCGCTGGGCGAGTATTTGGCCACGTTCACTGCACACGAGTGCTCCGTGTAGACATCGGCG
This sequence comes from Drosophila baimaii, assembly GCA_018874675.1. Lineage (NCBI taxonomy): Eukaryota > Metazoa > Arthropoda > Insecta > Diptera > Drosophilidae > Drosophila > Drosophila baimaii. Next base: position 5,571 of record JAEIIU010053841.1, on the reverse strand, counting down.
ATGGCTGGATTCTGTGGGACGGGCGGGAGACGGGAGACAGAGAGTGCTTTTTAGAATCACTTTTACATAGGCGGCTGGGACAGAACAACTTAATGCTCAATCGGCCAGCAGGCCGAACGACATGATGAAGTTGCGTGGGCGGCAAACAAGAAATTTCCCGTGCGCCTGTGTGAGTGGTTGATTTTGCCGGTCGGCCGTGGAATGGGTGCTGTATAAAAATAAATATAGAACAGCTGCCGCCAGCCAGCGAGGAAAAAAACAAAGAAGGAAAACAAAACCTACTCATACTGGCGCACGGGAACGGATGAATAGCAGAAAACTGCAGCTGTCCAAAAATAAAACACCATTTGGAAGAGGCCACGGTTTATGGCAGGAGTAGAGACTGCACAATATCAGCTTACCTCAATGTTCCGGATAATCACAGAGTTCCCGTTCGCGTAGAGGAAGTTTTTGCCCTTAGGATCGGCGCCCAGCACAATCGGCTGGCCCCGCTGGGTGCGCGGCAGTGTCGCATAAATGTTTTCTGCAATTGAAGCCGCACCAAACAGCGATTAGACAACAAATCCAAAAAAATACCGCAGATAACGCCGGCGAGTTGGCAGGGAGTGGGGCGCACTGGGCGCGGCTGTGGCCCGACTTCTTAAGCGGGAACAAAAGAGTGCAAGGGTGGAGCCATCGCCCCGCAGCCCCTTTATCGTACATCGGCGTCTGTCCATTTATGGGCATAATCACGACGCTTCCGGCGATGGCTTTCTGCTTTTACCGTTTTCGCTTGTTGACTCATCCCCCTTCTCTTCACGTCAATGCCGGCGAATCTTGAACACCACCAAATCGGGCTATCATCTATCTTGAATGCCAACTCACTGTTTTCGTAGGCTGGTGGTTGGGGCTGAGCCATTGTTGTGTTCTGCTGTGCTTGGCTACTGAGTTTCGAACAATACTTTAATGCAAATTTCCGTTGATTTATAAAACCGACTAACTATGGTGCAGTGTGACCGAATCGATAGTTTACAGTAATGGCTACCCTGGCGTTAAAATATACCATCCGGACCATGCCAAAAAATACCGTACCATTTTAAATATTTGGGGTATTCCGCAATACTGATGACTGATAAATGGCTTATGAAATTGTTGCAGTTAGTTATTATATATATGTTGTGAATGTTGTTATTATATTATCATTCCATTTGTATTCTGATAAATGTTTATTTACAAAAACGAATGCTTATTTAGTATATTTCCGAGGGAGACGGTATTAACTTATCGTTATCGGCACAGGCACCCTGTATACTTTTGTTTACGTTTTTAACTGCCGGGAAAAATGTTGAATAGATTCGCAACTGTGGAGAATCCGCGCTACGGCCAGCTGGTCATTGGTCCTCCTGGCTCCGGCAAAACCACCTATTGCGCCGAAGCTCTCAAGTTCTATCGCGAGCTTGGTCGGCAAGTGGGCGTTGTTAACCTGGATCCCGCCAACGATAACATGGCCTACGAGCCAGTGCTCAGCGTGGTAGAGCTAATTACTGTGGACGAGTGCATGGAGCACTTGCAGCTGGGACCTAATGGAGCGCTGATGCACTGCGCCGAGTACCTGGCGGATCACCTAGAGGACTGGCTGCTCCCCGCTCTCCGCAGGCTAGGCGCCACTCACAACTATTTTCTGTTTGATTGCCCGGGCCAGATTGAGCTCTACACGCATCACAGTGCCATGGCTCGGGTTTTCGAAAGACTGGAGCGGGAGCGCTACAGCTTGGTGACCGTAAACCTCATCGACTCCCACTACTGCTCGGAGCCGGCAAAGTTCATTGCAACGCTTCTGATGGCACTCAACACAATGCTGCGCATGAGCCTGCCTCACGTGAATGTGCTCTCGAAGGCCGACTTACTGCGGAAGCACGAGACCAAGCTGCACTTCAACATCGACTTCTATGCGGACGTCCTGGACCTGAAGTACCTGCTGGAAAAACTGGACGACGATCCTGCCATGCGCAAATACCATAAATTGAATGAAGCCATTTGCTCCACTGTGGAGGACTACTCCTTGGTATCCTTCCAGCTGCTAGACGTCTTCAGCACAGAGAGCATGCTGCGCCTGCGCAACCACATCGACAAGGCCAACGGCTACGTCTATAAGGCGGGGGAGGAGCAGACGGTCAACTCACTGCTGGCATGTGCTGTGGGAGTGGAGGCAGAGGCTGTGCGTCAGCAACAAGATATCCAGCCTTATGTGGAATAAAAACGCTGGGAAACATTTAGAATACCTTTGTAAATGTATCCATAGAAGACCAGCTGTGATAAAGGTCCCCGAAAGCCCACACAAGACATTAAATTGTGTACTCTAAATTACTAAATGTATGTAAGGATATGAATTCAGTAGTTTGTCTGTATCGTATCGCAATAAATCGTTAACATAACTACCTATTTGTTGAGTTATGTGCGTATATGTTGAAACCTTGATACATATATGTGCTGTTTCTTGCTATTAACACGTTTAAGTATACATATATGATCAAATTCTGGCGTGCAGCCTTGGCTGTAACTCCGTGATGCTGGTACGGAAAAAGTGGAGGAGCCTAAACCTAAAATTCCCTATTTAATATTACCAAAAATATTTAAAAAAAAGTCTTTCTAATTGCGGCCAAAATACCAATAGTTTAACTTTTTGACTGGAATACATTTTACAGTACAGAATTTAAACAAAAAGAAATTATTCAAAATTAAATATTTACATAATCTAAGGGTTAAGCGAACACACTTTTGTCGTTTCACTTGCACTTATTGCCAATACCCCTCTCAAATTTTTGACGAGACTACCTTGTATAATTGTATCATGGTCGATTTAATATTTATAAAAAGTAGTCGAATTAAAAACGTCAAATAGAAGAAAAGCTACAAATCGAGTTAAGGCGTACAATCTATCGGAGTATGTTTTGCGTTCACTCAGGGCAGGAAGCCAGAATACATATTTACGTATTTTATTTCTTTAAAAACTAGACAGCCCAGAGATGACTGGCAGAGCCAAGGGCGTGGACCAGATCTCGTCCTGGTACACAAGCATTTACAACGTCATCAAGCAGACGCCCGTTGATGTCACACTCCTGATCGTCTCGGCTTTCGTCTTCTATAAGGTTGTGAGCCTAACCCGTCAGCGTCGTCAGCGGCGACTTCGTGAACAGCAGCTGAGGGGACCGGGCCCGATGTCTTTGGTTCCAGATGGTGGTCAAGAGAAGGACCTGCTTCCCCTGCGGAGCGACTTCACTGTTGCCGAGCTGCGGGAATACGATGGAACCCGGGAGGATGGCCGCATTCTGGTGGCCATAAACTTCAATATTTACGATGTGTCCCGCTCCAAACACTATTACGGGCCCAATGGTGTTTATCCCAACTATGCCGGGCGCGATATTTCGAGAAACTTGATCAATTTCTCAGTGGAGACAAACGAGTGCCAAGAATTTGATGACTTTAGCGACCTTTCAACCAGCCAAATGAACACTTTGCGGGAATGGGATTACCAATACAAGGAGAAATACTCATTTGTTGGAAAGCTTCTGCGCGAAGGCGAGCCCCATACCAACTATGAAGACGAGGAGGATGAGGAGTCAGAGCAGGAAATACAAAATAATCAATAAATATTAAATATGGTATTTCAAATTATTTGCGGTCAAATATAGCAACAATAGAATTTCTATGAGTCTTAATTCAGTTGTAATAAAAAGCAAAAAAGAAATCCAAAGTTGTTTACCCTTGTAGTTTGTTGTTTGTAGACCCAAGAGTGTCTTAAGAAGCCTAGATCCAGCTAAAGGGCCAGCCTGTACAATTCGTGTTCAAAAAACATGTATGGCGTTATTTATCTTTAACTTCTAAAGCAGCGCTGGCCACGAGATATAAGGGAAAGAGCTACTGCGCAGAATAAAATAAAAATCAAAAAGAAGAAAGAAAAAAAACTTTCACGAAATTAGTTTTTGAGTACTTGAGATGACTTGCCTTAAAACAACAGAAAGAGTCGGGAGCTTAAAGAGCCTCAGCGTGCACACCTATGTTCCATGATATGAATTGCTTTGCTTCGGGTCGGTTTGTTTGCTGTTTGAAAATCAAAGTAGTCTTTATCACAAACTTCAATCCTGGTTGGTTAAGACATTCAAATTGTTACATGTTTTTGTAGCAACTGCATAAATTTCAGCTTATTTAAATTTATGTATTTGCTTGTGTAACTCGTATATGGAAAATATGCTTAAGATACCAAGCCGACGCAAGATGGTCTTGCCATCCCAACAACCTCGGATTATCAACATAGAGCGACCACATCCAGGAAGGAGATTTAGTCCCTTAAAATTGTCAAGTGTTCAACCGCAGCAAAAATCCACACCAATATTATCCGAAGAACTAAACCAACGCCTATTGGATCTTCAGAAGCGAGTCACTGATTGGAAATCCCAGAGGAAACATTTGAAATGAGAACTATCCAATTACGAATTCACTGAAGATGATTGCTCACATACAAATGTTCATAACTTTACTTCATTAAGCTATTAAAAAATTAAAGAATACGTATATGCCTGCTAACATGTCCATGTAGGTAACAATGCTCATAGAATGCTTACCAACCTACTCTTTGCCTACAAATTGCGTGCTGCGACAAAGCGTATTGTATGAGCAAGGAAATTCGCTGACTACACACCGAAAGTATATTATATTATGAAGGAACTTTTTCTAAAGACCTACCCTACCTTAGACATTCGGCACCTAAACTCTTATATAGTAATAGTTAAATATCCCCATTGTTGTTGCTGAATTTCACAATAGATAATGGTACATTTAATACCCTTTTATTGCGTTTTACGGCAAACGCAGCTTTGTTTACATAGCTTTAGCCATGGTACAATACCATATAATAAAAATAACTCAGAAAATGTCATAGGAGAATAAGCCTTACTTTTCAAAGGCTAGAGATCTCAGTGACAAGGATTCCCGGGTCTCTCAGTATTACAATACCATATCCCGCACGAAACAATTCATGTAGCTTTAATGCATTTTTATATCGCCCAAAAATGGTTTTTATTTATTTATTAGTCTAAAAAAGTATAAACACAGATGATAAAACAGGACAGGATGTAATTTCCAGACAGGGAAATTTTCCGGCTGGGGCTAAATTGGCAGAACTGTTGAACAGGAAGACCCCAACCTTGACTCCTGGCAGTATAAATGTATGAAATGTATGGTTTCAAGCACCAGTCGCGCAGAAGCAGAAGGCCCTGACAACCTTAACTACTACAGTTCTTTATTTTTAACACATTAAAAATGCCCTGAAAAACACCGCTCTGATCAGTATCAGTATCAGTAAGCCCGCTCTGCTGCTTCTGCTGGCCTGCTACCCCAAATAGAAGAAGCGGAGAATTTGTACGCGACTTCGTAAAAATGTTCTAAAATGTGGTTGGTGTAAAAGAATTGTTATAGTAAAAATTAAAATAAGGCACCCCAACCTTGACTAATGACAGTGCTTCATTTTTATACCCTTGTAGAGGGTATTATAAATTTGTCATGATGTTTGCAACGCAGTGAAGGAGTCATCTC
>JAEIIU010053839.1:0-13109 GCA_018874675.1 Drosophila baimaii | reverse complement strand
TTAATCCTTATATTATTATATCCCCAGAAAGTGCGCAGCTATGAGAGCTTCAAGATGGTGGTGCTGCAGATACCCAATATCATGGTGGGTCTGCGTCACATTTGGACCATGTCCAGCCACTTTTGTCGCGATCCCGAGATGCAAGTCCTGCTCTGTCAGATCTCCAATGTCTTTGTCCAGAAGGTGAAGGGAATCATCAACTTTGAGAATATTTTCAAGTGAGTAGAGTGAATAAAATCCCTATTTTCCTTATAACCAACTCCTAACCTCGAATAACAGATACTCCGCTACCTACACCCACGAAACGGCCACCAACTGCGCCAATCTGCTGCGCTGCTGGAAGCAGGCCTACAAGCTCAGTCGCCAGCACATCGAGGACTCGGGCGCTGGCTCCCGCTGGGAATTCGACCGAGTGGCCCTCTTCAACGAGGTCAATCACATCCACCGCGTGGCCGTGGACATTGCCTATGTGGGCCGTGTGTTCGTCCAGTATGAGAATCTCTTCGGGCATCGCCTGAAGGCCTGCATTGCGGATCCCTCGATTGTAGACAACCTGATGCGGAAGGTCTATCGCATGTTGGACGATCTGATCAAGAGCGTGGACTACGACATGTTCCGGCCGGGCAACTGGGAGAACTGGGAGTACTCGCTGGAGCAGTTCAACAAGCGGCTGGAGAGCGTGGAGAACGAGGCCAAGAACGTGATTGACCAGAGCATCAACTCGCTGCTGTCCTCGGAGAAGGGCCTGGACCTGGTCATCAATGCCATGAGCATCGACACCAGGAAGAGTCTGCAGGAGTTTGTGGCCACCAAGCACGAGAATCTGTTGCGCTTCTTTGTGACCGAGATTAATGCCGTGGAGCGGGTTTTCACGGTGGGTTTTTCTGGTTTTTGGGGCAGAATCGAGTTTTTGATACTTTCCATTCCACAGAAATTGAAAAAATCCCCGCCCATGGCCAAGCACCAGCCGGCCAAGATAAGTGCCATCTTCTGGGCCCGGTTGCTGGGCAAGAAGCTAAAGACCTCCGTGCTGGCATTCAAGAAGGTGGAGGATGAGCCGGCCATCGCCAACAGCTTCCTGAAGCGCAGCTCCTTCAAGCAGTACTTCGAGCTGATGACCATTATGTTCCAGTTTGAGAAGATTCTCTTCGAGAACTTCATCCAGAATGCCACGTACTTGGTGAACACGTCAAACCGCTCGAACATCCTTAGAATTGGCATCTGCAAGGACACGACCAGTAAGTCATTCCAACGGTTTGCTAAAAGAGAGGAGTAACCCCTGTTCCTGCAGTGAACTACATTACCGAGGCCGTCCAGACGCTGAAAGCGAAGCCACGGGAAACGGTGACCAGCTCGAGGCGTGCCACATCCGCGAAATCCAGCCTGATGCCCGTCGCGTCGGAGGGCTTCAGTAACTTCAGCCTTATCGACTCGGAGGGCTCAATGACGTCCTCGTCGGAGGAAGACGATGCCGACCTGGTGGGCGATACCTCCCAAAAGAGGCTGATGTGCCGCATCAACAGACTGACCGTGCTGGTGGCCATGATCATGTGGATGGTGAGCAACACGCGGAAGGCCAATATCCAGCTGCAGGAGTGCAATGCCTTCATCAGAATGATCAAGGACAAGAAGCCCAAGGAAATCACGGCGTTTGACAAGCATTGCATTAGGACCTGCGAATGTGAGTCTTGGGTGGGGGTTTTTATTATGGAAAATTCCACTCATATCTATCGCATCCTTGCTCCTTCCTTCCTTTATTAATAGTGCTGCAACGGGCCGAGTCCCAGTACATGCTGCCCATTTGGCGCGAGATGGTCGGCGACAAGACCCTCATCGAGTTCGACATGGACTTCCGGGTGAACCTGAAGCGGGAGGTGTTCGACACCCTGTTCGAGGCCCAGCAGTTCGAGCACCTGGGCTTCACGCTGCCCTCGGTGCTGCGCACGGCCATCATGAAGAAGGAGCTGCTGTTTAAGGACTACGAGAGAATGACCGAGGTTATCGATCGCTACAGGGCCATCATCAACAACCTGTCCATCTCCGAGGTGATCTTCCTGCGGGGCCACATCTACGACACGGAGCTCTTCATCCAGATGGGCGTGGGCCGGTACACCTGGACGTCGTTCAACATTGGCAAGTTCTGCGATCAAATCAACTCGCAGCTGCGCAAGCTCACCTCCATCGTGTCCCAAATCAACTTCATTCGCCTGGACCTGCGGTCGCGCATCGACCAGATAAGGAGCTTCAACCTGTTCAACCTGGATGATGAGCTGGAGTTGCGTGAGGAATCCGTGGAGCCGATTTCCGACCGAACGGAGAGCATGCGGCATGCATCTTTGCAGAGATTCAAGTCGACAACAGGAGATACCGTGACCATGTTCACGGTGGAAAAGGCAGTGCCCGCCCAGGAGAAGGCAGAGCAAACCTGCGGCTATGGCGTGTACCCCTGCCAGGGCTACTTTGAGCTCCTGGAGGCCTCCCGCAATCGCAAGGCGGCCCAGATGAAGAAACTGTACGACTCCCTGGGCCCGGTGTTGATCAAGTTGGAGAGCTTGGTGCTGGGCACCTTTACCGGCCGATCCGATCGCATGAAAACCTACTATGAGTTCTGGGAGGAGGAGACCTTCAAGTGCATTGTCGAGTAAGCATCGAGTGCGGCTGCCACATGTTCCTCGTAAATAAAACCCCATTTTGCAGGATGACCTATTCCAATCTAAAGTGTTACATACATCGTCTGCTCTCGGATAAGCCCATGTTCGAGGTGAACGCTGCGCTGCTTATGTCGGAAATTGTGCTGGAGCCATCGGTGCAGGAGCTGCAGCACACCATTGTGACCGCCACCAAGGACTACATTGCGCGGTGAGTAGGGAAGACCCCTCCAAAGACCGCACTCAACCCTCTCCTCACGCAGCCTGAGGATCTTTACCCGCTGGATGACTGGCACCTGCATCGTCTGTCCCCAGGTGGAAATGGGCAAGCAGTTCAAGTACAACTACACCTACTACGAGGACATCCTGCAGATCAGATCAATTGTGGATCTGGTAATAAATATCCACGAGCTGGCCGTGCGCATAGCCACCGAGGCCAAGGGCTTCGTGTCCCAGTAAGTGCGTTGTGTGGCTGGCAAGGAATAGAGATTAGAACATTATCTTTTGCAGATTCCGCAAGTACTTCAATCTGTGGGCATACGAGAAGAGCATCATCTGCCAGAAGTTTGTGGAGAAACAGGTGACGCTGGTGGAAATCGATGAGAAATTTACATTTTACTCGTCCATTGTGGAAACGCTGGCCAGCCTGCCCCAGTACCAGGACATCAAGTGTGTGCGCATAAATTTGCAGCCCCTGCTGGAGAGCATAACGCAACATGCCAACGATTGGTGCACCACGCTGGGCGAGGAGCTCCTTCACCATGTCAACGACAACATGAGGGCAATGCGTAACGAAATCAAAGTGAGTCCTTGCCACCAGCTCACACACATCCCCCACACACATTCCCCACATCACTAATCTGTGCAAATCTGCGGCAGACCCTGAGCCTGAATCTGAACAAGACCACACGCGAGCTGGAGGACTTCAAGCTGGTCATGCAGACCATTGCCACGGTGCAGTCGACGACGCTGACCAACGAGCAGAAGATACACGAGATGCAGGAGACCTTCACCATTCTTAGCGAGCACAGAATTATGGTGAGACGGGCGTGTGTCCCCCAGAATCCAAAAACCAATCCTTCTAATAGCCCTCCCACGCCCCTGGTTTAATCGACAGTTGCTTAAGTCTGCCACCAATGACGCTTATTTGTGTATTCAAATGAGCAGTTTTACGAAAATCCCCTCGCACAGGACCTCTTCCATTTCTGTTTACATATGCATATTTGGCGGTCGGTCTGGCAGGACCATTTGGAAATGGCTTTCCGCTTTCGGCGGAGTCCGCACAAATGGTTACGTAAATGCAGCGAACAGGCAACAGGACTATCCAAACCAGAGTCCAGATTAGGACCCTGCGTTCCCTGTGTCTGTATCCGTGTATCTGTGTATCTGTGCGCTGGCCTTTTTGGGGCGCCTTCCGTTCGCCCCGTTACGGTCGGTCCGTTCATTTATTGATGGCATTCCGTTGCGGCGGCGACGTCGCTTAGCTTTGGCCAGACAAAACGGAATTAACTTGCATTTTATATAAATTAATGAACGAATGAATGCAAGCGTCCAGACACAGAAACACAGCGGCAGGCTACAGCAGTGGTGGGAAAAATATAGTTAAAGCTGAGGGGTTTTCAAAAGTTATTTAGTTTAATGCTAAACTGAGTTGGGAGTTAATAGGCTGCAGATTACCTTGAACATAAACCAACTTGATTGCCCTTTCTGAGTTTATTTAATAGTTTAAAGCTTAACTTAATTGAATACCCTCACCTGTGCGTATTGGCATTGCAATTGCTGCAAAGGCCAAATGAAAATTTATGCGGTGTCGGCCCTGAAAGCTTTAGCAATACTATAGTTTCTTTTTTTTATCCCCCAACTGCCGGTTGCCGGTTGTGGACTCTCTGAGGGTTAAGGGCTGTGGGTTACGGGTTACGGGTTACGGGCCACGGATTAAGGGGGCGGTCCTGGCACGCTTGGCTGGTCGTTAGTGAATTTCGGCACTTTTCATGATTATTATTTGCACTCAGCGGTAATTGAAGGGCACTGCTTAATTTTTATGCGCGTCTCACTTATTTGCACTCGCAATTCAATTCCCAAACTCCCATTGCAGTTCCCCTACGAGGACATGCTGATGGCCCACCACCTGGAGAAGCGCTGGAAGCGGCTGTTCCTCTCGGCCCTGTACCGCTCGGAGAAGCTGCAACCAATTAAGCAGAAATTCGCCGACATGACTTCCGTTGAAATCGATGAGTTCTGCGATGATGTAAGTTGTCAGAGGGGGGCGGGAGGATGTCCTCGCGGCAATGGGATTAGGACAGGCTGCGCTGCCGACTTTGCATTTCCGCTATTTTGCGTTCTTTCTCTGCAATTCTGTTTTGTTTCCTCCCCATTATTATTTCCTTTCAATGGCATTTTAATTGGATTTTTCCGCGCGCTCAACCATTATTGTCAATTGTTAGCGGCGACAGAGACGGCGGCGGCGGCGGAGCTGTCGTCAGCGTAAAATGAATTAACTTGAAGTGTTTATCATTTGAATTAGGACGCAAGACGGATGTAGCGGTGGTGGTGGTGGTGGGGTCGCCGCCTGGCCTGTGTCCTGCTGCACTAACCACTTTCCTTTCCTTTTGCTTCCCTTATCCCCTAGCTGGCCGACTTTATCAAGGATTATGATGAGAACGGGCCGGGATCGGTGGGTCCTGAGCTGGAGCGCGGCGTGCGTCTAATGGATCCCTATGGCCAGAAGATAGACGAGCGGGAGGCACGTCGCGAGGAGCTGGCCAATGCGGAGCGACTCTTCGACATGCCCATGGTGGACTACCATGAGTTTTCGCGCGTGCAAACCGAGTTCGAGGGATTGTCGCAGGTCTGACCTTGAATATGCAGCTCCTTCGCCCGCAGGATCATTCTTATTTGGTGTCCTTGCAGCTGTACAAACTGTACAAGGCGCAGAAATTCGCACGCGAGGGCTGGGGCAAGACCCTGTGGGCCGACCTGGATCCCAATGTGCTGACCGAGGGCGTGGAGAGCTATCTGAAGGAGTTCCGGAAATTGACCAAGCCGGTAAGCTACTCCGAGAGAGGGGGAAAACTTTGCCAATTAAACAAAGTTTTCGGCCTGCTTGGATTTTCATAAAATTACAGACGCCTCTCGGAACAACAGAATACTTTTGAACTGTGAACTCGCCATGAAAGGCGTCTCACAAGGACGCTCTATAACCTAAGAGCCTGTTGGGCTAACTCAAAAATATTTCAGATATTGGTATGCCAGAAAAATCTTTATCTATTTCAGTTACTATATCTTTTCCAAGTACCTTGAGTACTCTGTAATGTTCGAAATACTTCTCTCTCCATTACTGGGTATCCCTTGAACCAATCCATAGACTTTATGGCCACGCCTCGTGCTTTAGTTAAACAAGAAATGTGAATTTTCTGGCCACGCCTTGCAGCGACAAAATTTTGCACCTAAACTGATTATGACAAATTGATTTATTTACTTCACTAACAAGTTTTTGAGGAATTTCGCTGGCCGGGCCAAAAGTTTGTTGCAGCCAAAAACTTTTCGCCTTTCGCCCATACAAAATGAAGTGGGCGTGTTTTTCCCCCGGGATTGGGATTCAGACGGGGAATGGGCATGGCAATGGGAATGGGAATGGGGAATCCCCAGCTAGGTGGTGGTGGTAGCTGGCGAGATTAGTATGGCAAATATTTCAAAGCGCCGCGATTAATATAAATAGCACTCCTCCGAGCTTCGTGGATGCAAACAAATTTGAATATAATCACACGGCATACGCACACATATTTTAATGCAGTTTTATCGTGCATAATTTCGCCTGGCAGCACTGGGCCCTAAAGCAAACTACTGAAAGGCTCTACATAATCAGCGTCCTAAAATGTAAATCAATTTGTTCAATATTGAAAATAATTAAAATGCCAGCGGGCTGTCCCCGGATGGTCCCTGTCTGTGCGGCACTCTGCTCTGCTCCGCACCCTCGTCCCATCGCCATCGGACTTGTTGACAGTCCTGTGTTGCCGTTGCCGTTGCTGTTGTTGCTATTCAATTTATGTCCCTGAATGGTCCGGAGTGCCATGCATTTTGCATGCGCAAACAAACGGACAGCCCGACAGGCAAACAGAGTGCGCTTTTTGGCCAACAGCAAAGGCAACCAACCAGGCGCAGGATAAAACATAACCAAAACCAGAAACCACCGGCCACAGGACGCACGTTCGTCATAATTCAAACGGGGCTGGCCACCGCAGGCGGCAACCACACTATTGTTTCAGCTGATTTCGAGCAGCTAACTAACCCGGTCCGCGACTTTCCCCGATTACAGGTGCGCTCCCTGCCTGTTGGCGTGCAGCTGGAGATTCACATGAAGCAGTTCAAGGGCACTGTTCCGCTGATGGTGAGCCTCAAGAACGAGGCTTTGCGGGAGCGTCACTGGCTGCAGCTGATGGACAAGACAGGCCAGTACTTCGATATGTCGCCTGCCCGCTTTACCCTGGAGAACATGTTCGCAATGCAGCTGCACAAGTACCAGGAAATAGCGGAGCAGATCCTCACAAACGCCATCAAGGAGCTGCAGATCGAGCGAGGTGTTCAGGCTGTGGTGGAGACCTGGGCGAACATGTCCTTCAAGACATTCAAGCACTTCAAGGGCACCGAGGATCGCGGCTGGGTGCTGGGGCCAACGGATGAGATCATGCAGATACTGGAGGACAATGCCATGAATCTGCAGTCCATGGGAGCGAGTCAGTGAGTCTCTGCGAGGTGGCTGTGTTTTCAGGATATCCTGCTAATGTTAACTCCTCCCAATTTCCCACAGATTCATTGGCCCCTTCCTGGAGACGGTCAACAAGTGGGAGCGCACCCTGGCCCTCATCTCGGAGATCATCGACGAGTGGCTGCTGGTGCAGCGCAAGTGGCTCTACCTGGAGGGCATATTCATAGGCGGCGACATTCGCACCCAACTGCCGGAGGAGGCGAGGAAATTCGATGACATTGACAAGTCATATCGCAGGGTGAGAGAAGCCGCAGCAGATCCTTGGACTAACAATCCTTGCGCTATTTGCTTGTCCTGGTTATTTGGTGATTGGGAATTGGGTATTTGGATGTTTGGGTATTTGGGTATTTGGTTGGAAGGACACACTTAGTGTCTGCTACAATTTATTTGAGTTGATTTAATGTGTGCCGACAATATGGCGACTCCTTACTTAACGGTAAACATAATACGCATGCAAACGACTGCTTTTGTGTATGCGTAATTGTGTCGTACACACACACACTGGCACGCTCTCTGCCACATCACACATACGCAACGTAAGCCGAAGCTGTGTTTACAAACGCCAAGCACTTTCACCTTCCACTACTGCCAGCTCCACCTCCATCCATCCATCCACACACCAAAACCAATCTGTTTGTGTATGGGTAGCGAGTGTGTGCGAGTGTGGATAGAGGGTGTGCCCGTGTGTGTGCGGCGCTTAACTTCACTTAACCTTGCCAGCCACTGGCTTCGTTCGTTTGCTTTACGTTTCATTTGTAACATTTGCCGCCATATTTGATGCCATTTGTGAAATGATTTATTATTTTGATTTGCTCTCGACATTCGTGTTAAGTTCTATATACTCTCCAAGGAGGAGAGCTACTCCTGTTCGACTTGACAGGCCTCAAGATCCTTAAGCTGTAGTGCCATTTAAAGTCCCAATTTGTATTTGATTGCTGATTGTTGGTTTGCTTTAGAATTTGGCAGATTTATTGATTATTATCACATATGGCATTAATTTTGGGGTGTAGTTTTGCACAGAGTTGATTCTCTGATTATTCCATAAATTAGAAATCAATTAAAATGCTTTGGTATAATTAGAAATTATTTGTTATTCAAAGTTTAACATATTGTAGTGAAATTCTAGACATAATTTATGTTAATTTTATAGCCGAAATGATTTATTTATGGTACCCCCTTATATAATTAGCTTCCTGACTTATATTTAAAGTTGTTTAAATACTATTTCTACTTTTAATATTTTTTCTGTTCACTAAATCTTTTTCCTAATATTTTATTCCATTTAAACTTACATTATAAAGTGTTTTAAGGTATATTTTATTATATTTAAGAGCATCTGAGATGCAGCATTACCTACTAGGAGCCTTTCCCCCACTTTCTCCTAATATGTTTGATTGTATTTCGGTTGGTCCTTGCGCTCATTGCTCTTCATAATAATTTACTGCCTTGACTGGCGCTGCCGCTTACCGCTTCCCCCTCACCACTCACCTCTCCCAGCTGCCAGCTTCCTGCTTCCTTCTTCCTGATTCCTGATTCATCTTCCTCTTCCATTGCAGATCATGGTCGATTGTGCCAAAAATCCTTCAGTGGTGCCATTCTGTACCATACCCGGCCGCTTAGTGGAAATACAGGGCCTGGGCATTGGCTTGGAAAAATGTCAGAAGTCGTTAAACGAATATTTGGACTCGAAACGCCGCATTTTTCCGCGTTTCTATTTCATATCCACCGATGAGCTGCTCTCCATCCTGGGCAGCAGCGAGCCATCTGCAGTGCAGAACCACATCATTAAGGTGGGTACACCACACCGAGGCTTCAAGCTTCAAGTTTGTGGGCGGGCTGCCCTTTTGGGTATGGATTTTGGGTGTGGCCTCCTCTGGTGGTGGTGGTGACAACAACAGATTTGCCAAACTGCCAGTGACATTATTTTTATGTACGACGGGGCGTGTGTGTGGAGGAGCGACTTGCCATAAAAGTTAATGTCACTGTTTATTCGTTCTGGCCAATGTCCACGGCGGAAATTACACCAATTTCTGCAGCACATGCATGGGTCCAGACGGGCCAGAGAAGGGTCAGGTCCTGGCGGTGGTGGTGGTGGTAAATTTTTATGAATTTATTCGGCTTATAAATAATATTCCTTTTTCCCCGCTCCGGCTCGCATTGATTTTGCAATTCTCATTTTACTTCCCGCACCCGCAGATGTACGACAATATCAAGTCGCTGCGCCTGGTCAAGGAAGGCAGCCAGACGATTGTTACCGCCATGATTTCCAGCGAGGGCGAGGTCATGGAGTTCCGGCGAAGCGGTAGGTACATGGCGGCGCGTCCGGGACAATCCAGCATTTCGGTATTTCGGCATTTCGGCATTTCAGCATTCAGGCATTCAGCTCCACGCACTGATTGCCAATTTTAAAATTGAACTTTTTTATGGCAATATTGTCTGCTGCTGGCTGTGTTGGCACTGGCGGGCTCTGACTGGCCTCTGACTGGCTGGGCTGGCCAATTTCTTTTAATTAATTTGAAGCCAGTTGGCATCGGCACTGGGCCGGAGATGATTGCTTCTTCTGCTCTTATTGCCCCCGCTTTTTTATTGTTGCTGTATACACTTATTGATATTGGCAACTGGGGTTTATTTATGCGGTTATTGTCTTTTCCTTTCTTCCGCCGCAGCCCGAGCCGCTGGTCGCGTGGAGTACTGGATGAACGATGTGCTGGACGAGATGCGGCGCTCCAACCGCTTCATAAACAAGACGGCCATCTACGACTTTGGCACAGATCTGCAAATTGCAAGGTAAGTGGCACCGTCAGCTGGGCATAAAACATATTTTATGCCTCCTTGTCCTGGCTCCTTTCTTTCGCATCCGTTGTCCCCGGGTGGAGTGACACTTCGGCAGCCAATTCCTTTTATGGGCGGCGATTTACATTGCGGCATTCGAACTGAGCCAGTTCCCACTCTGGTCTCCGGACTCCGAACTGTATAATTTTGTCATTTCGCGATTTATTATTTTGTTTAAGCCGTGCGGCGCATGGCCGGGCATATTTATGGCCAATTGTATTAAATTGACAGTCATTGGGCACTTTCGATTTCTCTGCCACTCTGCTCTGCTCTGCTTGCAGGCCCGACTGGCTAATGAACTACCAGGGCATGGTGGGCCTGGCGGCCAGTCAAGTCTGGTGGACCGCCGAGGTGGAGGAGGCCTTTGACCAGGCCCAGAATCATGGGAATATGCGAGCCATGAAGGACTTTCTGGGCAAGAACAACTACCAGATCGAGGAGCTGGTCCTGAAGGTGCGCTCCAATCTGTCGCGCAACGATCGGCTCAAGTTCAAGGCCCAGTGCACCGTGGATGTCCATGCCCGGGACATCATCGATAACTTTGTACGTGACAATGTCCTGGATGCCTCCGAGTTTAGCTGGGAGAGCCAGCTGCGCTTCTACTGGGTCAAGTTCTATGACAACCTGCACGTGCTGCAGTGCTCGGGCAGCTTCGACTTTGGCTACGAGTACATGGGCCTTAATGGACGCCTGGTCATCACCCCGCTCACGGATCGCATCTACCTGACCATCACGCAGGCCCTGCTCATGAATCTGGGCGGCGCACCGGCAGGACCCGCTGGCACGGGCAAAACCGAGACCGTCAAGGATCTGGCCAAGGCCATGGGCCTGCTGTGTGTGGTCACCAACTGCGGCGAGGGCATGGACTACCGGGCGGTGGGCACCATTCTCTCGGGTCTGGTGCAGTGCGGCGCCTGGGGATGCTTCGACGAATTCAACCGCATTGATATCTCTGTGCTCTCGGTGATATCCACGCAGTTGCAGACCATTAGGAATGGATTGATAAGGAAACTGGAGAGGTTTATGGTACGTAGGGGAACTACGATTAGGAATTCAAGGAATATATTTATTTTTTATTAATCCTCCAGTTCGAGGGCGTTGAGATCAAGCTGGACCCCAAGTGCGGTGTCTTTGTGACCATGAATCCAGGCTATGCCGGTCGTACCGAGCTGCCCGAGTCGGTGAAGGCTCTCTTCCGGCCGGTGACCTGCATCAAGCCCGATCTGGAGCTGATCTGCCTGATCTCGCTGTTCTCCGACGGCTTCCTCACGGCCAAGGTGCTGGCCAAGAAGATGACCGTGCTGTACTCCCTGGCCCAGGCTCAGCTGTCGAAGCAGTGCCACTACGACTGGGGTCTGAGATCCCTGAACTCCGTGCTGCGAATGGCGGGCGTGATGAAGCGCCAGTCGGAGGATCTGCCCGAGGCCGTGGTGCTGATGCGGGTGCTGCGCGACATGAACTTCCCCAAGTTCGTGTTCGAGGATGTGCCCCTGTTCCTGGGACTCATCAAGGATCTGTTCCCGGGCATTGACTGCCCGCGTATCGGCTATCCGGACTTTAATGCCGCCGTGCGACATGTGCTGGTCAACGATGGCTACATCCTGCTGCCCGATCAGGTGCGTCCCCCCCTATGAGCTGTCACTACTGCTCTGTGTGTGTGTGTGTGGAGTGTGTGGGGGTGTTGACAGTGGCAACAAACCGTAGTCGGCCATGTCACTCTTCCGGTCGTCACTTTGACACTTTGTAAATTGCGCCATGTCGCATAATCGCAAATGAAGGAAATGTTACAAAGCATTTTGCCCGGCCGGCCCCACATCCAATTTCAACTTTGCCCTGCCAGAGCCGTGGCCACTGGCCAGAGCTGCTCTCTCTCTCTCTCAAACTGCTGACAATTTTCACTAATACAATTTTCCATTCCTTGCACTCTCTCTCTCTCTCTCTCTCCTCCTTCCTACGCCGTTCTCGAACTCCTGGCAAAATCCTTGCCACTTTCATCAAACAAAATGTTGCGCAAATGTCGGCCACCTCGCCCTGCCGGAAATGGACAACTGCTGGACATGCGATGTCACCCTGCCCGGGCTCCTGCTACCGCCTCCTGCTCCTGCTCCTGCTGGGCAACATCATTTATGACAACTAAATCCCAACAACGGCAACGCCTTCGCCCTCGTTCTCGTTCTCGTTCTCGTTCCCGGGCTCGCGCTGGCAGGAGGACAAAGTGGTGCAAATGTACGAGACCATGATGACCCGGCACTCGACCATGTTGGTGGGCCCAACAGGTGGCGGGAAGACTGTAGTCATAAATGCCCTGGTCAAGGCGCAGACCCACATGGGCCTGCCCACCAAGTGCATTGTGCTTAACCCCAAGGTAAGTGGACCCCCAACCCCGGCTCCCGCTCCCTAAATCCAAACAGGCGCACAAATTGCCGCCCCCTGCGAGCACTTTTAGTTTCCTCTTATTTCTGCAGTCCGCTTTCTTGTCCGGCTTGTCCTTTATGAGCTTTGGGGCAGGTCCTTTGCTCCGTCCTGTCTTCAAATTGCACTTCTCCCTCTCGGTGTGTTTTCGCATTTGGTTTTTGCAAATGTGAGATGTTAAGTGCTTGCGAAATTGTTCAATTGCTTGGCCTGTAATTAGTTGAGATGGAATATTGGACACAGCAATTGCCAAGCAATCAAACTTCAATCCAAGCACTTGACCATTGGCTTTATTTTAATTATTATTTCGCTTTGAGCCAGCTGCCAGTGTGTGTTTGCCTTGCTTATTATTATTATTATTATTATATTTCCTTATGGCAGGCCTCCTCTGTCATTGAATTATACGGATATTTGGACATCGAAACGAGGGATTGGATTGATGGATTGTTTTC
>JAEIIU010053838.1:0-12931 GCA_018874675.1 Drosophila baimaii | reverse complement strand
GTGTCAGTTGGTGAGCAAACTATAATATTCCTCGCTGCCTTTGAACTCGGATGCTCATCTCGAAAGGTCTCTGAAATTGAGAATTTACAAAGCCAATCGTAGCACGAGCAATCTAATCCAATCCGTCCTTGCAACCACATCTCGGGATGTCACGTCTTACAGAGGAGATGGTGCTGGCCCGCGGCAAGGAGTCCGACCTGCAGCTAATCAAAAGACTCAACTGCTGGGGTTGCGAGCTAAGCGACGTCTCCATCATCAGCCGACTGAGCGGCGTGGAAGTCCTGGGGCTGCCCATAAATAGAATCAGCACATTGTCACCCTTCCAGGGGTGCCACAAGTTAAAGGAGCTCTACCTGCGCCGAAACAACATTGCGGATATCAGTGAGTTGGAGTACCTCAAGGACCTCAAGGACCTCAGTCAGCTGTGTCTGCAAGACAACCCCGTCTGCCTCCGAACGGTCAACTACCGCTCGGAGGTGCTTCGCGCACTTCCCAACCTTACGAAGCTGGACAGTGTGGACGTCACCCAGCAAGAGGTGGCCGCGGCCTTGCGTGGCGGCGGAGGCAGTGGAGGCACCGGAGGCCCCGTTCCCGATGAGAAGGTGCAAGAGGAGGTGCACGAGGAGGTGCACCAGCAGGAGCAGCTGCCAGAGCGCTCCTCGCCACCACAGATGCCGCAGCCCGCGGCTGATACCCACTACCACAGCTACCCACAGCCCTCTCCGCCGGCACAGCAGCAAGAGCATCGTTGGCAGCCGCATCCGGAGGAACTGCCATCCGGCTCCGGCTCCATTTCCTTGGTGGAGCGACCCGTGCATCCGCCATCGCCCAGGTACGCCCGTTCTCCGGTCTCCGATCGGGAGAGCCGTCCGCAGACGGGCTACAGGCAGGTGCGGCCCACGCCGCTCCCGTCCAGCGTCTCCACGAGCGCGATCCCATCGGATCCCCGTGTCGGCTACCCGGGACTCCGCCGCTACAGCCATACGGACCGCTCACAGTGGCAGGAGCACCAGCCAGGGTCGCTGGGTCACCACAATCCCTACGGCAGCCCAGGGCAGCATCGTTACCCGACGCACAGTCGCAGCGAGCTCAGCTGCGCGATTAATCCAAACCCGAGCCACCACCGCCCGTCCGGGAGTAGGAGTTCCAGTGTGCTGAGCGCCAGTATCTGTTTGGTGAGGGAGCTGGACTACGACTGTCTGCAGATGCTGGATCAAGCTATCCGATCTCGGCTCGATGAGATGTGGAACGAGCGATGAAGATAGCTCCTCCTCCGAAGATCCTTGCAGAGCAAAGCAGCAAGGATCAGAGAGAGATAGGAGCAAGGAGCAAGGCGATATTATTACACCAACGAATATCTGATTCATAACGATACTTATATTTACACTAGTCAATTTGAAAACTATTTTATTTAGATACTTGTAAAAATTATCAGTTATCATATATTAAAATTAAAGTTGATCACAGACTTTAATTTTAATATATATAAGAAAACCAGCACAATGACATTGTTAAACAATTGTTCACACTTTAAATTTCAAATATATTTCCTATGTTCAATGTTCCTGAAAATTACTGCAATATAAATTACTGCAATTACTGCAATTACTATAAATTATTATACAATTAATTTAAGTATTGCTACTTTTATACTTATACTTAATAAATAACTCATCAAACCATTATTTAACTCCCACATTTGTTCGTATTTATTAGAGGCTAAAAATCAGATGTAATATATATTTGTATCAATAAAAAAATTATCAAAAGGATTAGAAGACCATTAAAAAATTCCAAATAAATTCTATAAATATTATTCTTTAGTAAACAATAATAATTTTAAATAAATCTTGCCCCTTAAATTACATTAATTTGCTTAGAAACTATGGAACGTTAAAATAAATGGAAGTTGTGCAAAAACACCTTGTAAATACTTTACAAAAGGCTGACTAACCCGGAAATTAATTTTACAAACAAGTTATATTCATGTTAAATTTAAAATGTATTATAATGATTCTTAGATTATATGGTTCTTTAAGCTCAATCAATATTTTGAATAAATCAATAATTCGTCTTTAGAATATTTAAATATATTAATTGTGGTCATTCCTGTAAGGTTTGGCATTATCAGGCATTATCTTCCGCAGTTCACCACAAGTAGGCAATAGTTTTTGGTTTACCATCAAAAGTAGGCATCACATTTTGATAAATTCAGGGGAAGTCCCTCAAAGATAACACGTAGTTCCTAAAGAAGTTTCTGATATCTTAATTTGATTATTAAATTATATTGTATATTATGCAATAATATGTATGTTTGTATATCGAGATGAAAGGCCAATATGATATATCGACAAAAATATCGCGCTCAATAATATATCACAAACATTATAAACTTTTACATATCGAATCTTTAAATATCGAAAAAAAACAGCATTTAATATTAAAATATATATATTATTGCCAATATCGAACAAATACCTCGAAATGTTATTTAATTTTTTTGTCTTATATTATCGACTACATTTAGAAAATCTTGAAAACTTAATTTTCTTATTAGTTCCTTATAGCTTTTCCCAACAATAATAGATTTAAGTTTAAACTATGCTTAGGCTCTGCTTTATCACAATTCGATATATCAAACAGAATATCGGTTTATCGGCATATATCGCTTTGGTAAAATATTGATACAGCATCGATATATCGATATTTACTTTACTTTGACTTTATTTATTACGTTTCAATATTTTTAAATATATTTTTCTACTAATCAAACAGGGTGATCATAATATTAATAATATTTTCTACAAACAAGTTAGACTTTGATAATTATTAAAACTATTTTCTAGCAATCTGTAAGGCTTTGAGTATTGAGTATTACGTTCTACAAATCAGTAAGCTAACGATATATATGTCAGTACCCAATTCTTTTGGCCAGTTCTCCTTTTCTACATTCAGTATCGTTTTTATTTTAGTGCGGTTTAACGTGCTTTCGTTGTGTGTAAAGCTTTTGTGCCGAAAAATTGTAGGAAAAAATATCTGAATTTACCAGGCACTGTGTCGCATAACGAACCACAGATCTGTTGTTGTTGTCATCGTTGTCCTAACAAAAGTCAAAAATTAAATACCAAAAATTCAGTCGCAGACTCGCGAATCCCAACTCTCTTAGCTATATTGTATTTATTTTTTATAATGGAGACGCCGCTGGAGATTTACCTACAGGATACCTCCAGTGACTTTGGAGGTAATGCGAACGAGATCGATGACGGTATGCGAATCGAGGTATTGAGTTGCTCGGAGACCCGTGGCAGTGGCGGCTCCAATCACTATTCCGAGGGCCCAGAGCCCGCGGGTTCGGAGCTGGATCGATCCTGCTGGATTTGCTTTGCCACCGACGAGGACAACCGGCTGGCCAGCTGGGTGCAGCCCTGCCGGTGTCGCGGCACCACCAAGTGGGTGCACCAGAGCTGCCTGTATCGCTGGATTGACGAGAAGCAGAATGGCAATCATCGCAGCGCCGTCCTCTGCCAGCAGTGCCGCACGGAGTACATCATCGAGTTCCCCAAAATGGGCAAGATAGCCACGGCCCTGGAGTGTCTGGACTACACAACGCGCACGGTTTGTCCATATTTGGCGGCGGGCATATTCATTGGCTGCGTATACTGGACGGCGCTCACATACGGAGCCATCACTGTGGCACAGGTATGACCAAAAATATCGAAATATATCGAAATTCCCTCGATTTATTAGGCAAAACATATCGAAATTCCTTCGATTTATAAGGCATTTCGATATGTTTTGGTTGTTAGTAAGAATCACAACTTTAGTATAAAGAATCATATTTTATTAGCTTAAAAAATATTCATTTTTAACCTATTTTTGTGCCAGAATGTAGGTATTTACATATGTATGTATATTATGATTATAATTTTGTTATCGATATTTTGTAGTTTGAAAATATTTATAAGATATTAGAGCTTTAATTATATATTTTATGGATTGATACTGATAGTAGGGCTAAAAAATAAAATATATATTGATTCTGCGTATCGATAAATGGTTTTTATAACCTTACGATTAATCGATATATATTTTTTGATATATCGAAAAGTGACATAAAGTCTAAGCTAACTTAAAACAATCATTGTTAAGTGAGACTGATAAATTAAATACCTTTTTCGGATATCTTTCTTCGATAACATCGTTATTTTTACGATAAGCCCGATACTTTTCAATTCTTTTTTAATTTTAAATTAAATTTTAATCAATTTATTAGATTTAAAATTGCTAACTATATTTTTTAGCTGAAAAATATTTGAAAGACATAAAATATAATTTATATTGATACTAGGAATGGCAAAAGACATCGATATTTTTACTTATACTATATAAATTGATATTATAAGGTTGCAATCAATCGATGTTCTTCTAAATATATCGATCAGTGCCAAAAAGCCTAAACTAAGCTTAAACTATCATTGTTGGTTAAAGCAGATAAATTATATAAAGTTTATCGAACACTTTGTGCCAAAAAATTGATATTTTAACATTAAAAACGATACTTACCAATTTTTCAATTTCGATAAATCAGACTTTACTATGTTTTCTATATATTAAGCGTGATACTTCGAAGGACATTTTCCGCTCGATATATATATGTACAATCGATTGTATACTTATATAAGATCTATTTAATGACCTATACAAATGCTTGCCGATACATAATCTTAATCGATACTTAACCTTATCTCTCTCTATATACCACATCCAGGTAATGGGCCAGACCCATGGCATTGATATCATAGAGGACGGGTATCCGTTCATCGTATTTATTGGCCTGCCTGCCATACCGGCAGCCTTGATCTGCTCCCGCTTCGTCCGCTGGGAGAATGTCGTCCTGCGGCTCATGCGAAGCAAATACAATGTCCTGCGAAAGCTGCCCCTCTTGCACTGGTCCGGTGAACCGGAGTTGGAGGACACCGAAGACAACTCGGCAGAGATGCCCCCCGTCGAGGTCAATCCCCTGGAAGATCCCCTCAATGTCTATCGTCTCTTTTGCGGGGCCATGCTCCTGCCCACCATTGCCACGGTGATGGGTGGCCTGTTCTTCAAGCGGCACGAGAATCGTTTGCATCGCGCCCTCCTGGGCGGAGTCACCTACATTGCGGTGAAGGGTCTGCTGAAGATCTATCTGCGCCAGAAGCTCTACATCCGTGGACGGCGGCGTCGCATTGTCGATTATACGGAGGAGAATGTGCGTACCTATTTGGGTGTCGAGGCCAGAGAGGCGGCGGCGGCAGGGGATCAAGACCCCAATGGGGATCCGGGTAACGTGCGACTTAACGCTGGCATCGATGAGTACGATGGGTCCAGTGAGAACGGTTTGGATTACGAGCCGAACAATGGCGGCATTTCCATTCCATCCGATTCCGATGAGGTTGCGGATTTGATCTTTGGCAGCGATACAAGATCGGAGCGAGGGGCATCACCCATGGTCCAGCGCAGCACGGACTTTTTTAGTGTTACAATGCCCCATGAGGATGAGTCATCTGCTGTGGACTAGTCGGGGATTCGGGCCAGGTGAGGGCGCATCAGGCAGGAGAGAAGTTTAGGAGCCACAACAACAAGACATCAATACATGCAATTGGGAACGCAGCACAGTGGGACAAAATTCAACAAAATTAGATATTAAAAGCATCATCATCATATATTTGGATACAAGCCAATGGAAAATTCACAGGAACCCCAGGACGTTTAGCTTGCCGCTTATTTGAATGAAACGCTAAACGAAAACGGTACTAATTTATACAATTTAGACAAAATATTTTAAGGTGTACAAGAGGACAAAGTGCAGTATTCCGCTGGATTAATATGGATATCCTAATAACTTGCTTAAGGAATATAATAAATTACTTGTTTTTTGCTACCTTTGTTTCAAAATTAATACAACCAATAGAAACAATAAATAAGAAATAGAAACATTTTGATTCTTGTTATTTTTAATCGAGATTATATAGTGTTGCGTAACACATTAAAATTATCGAAATGGAAAACGATATCGATAATAGTAAATGCGAGGTACTTCGTCTTGATTAAAGGGAATGAGAATGCGTGATAATCAGATCATAAATAGTTCCTATTTTCGATGTTTTTTTTTTTTAGAAGTTTGAAGAGAATACTTCGTGCTTTCGTTTCCTTTGACTTTTCAACTAGATTTCGACAGAGCAGAAAACTTATTATAAGCTATAATACTATTAGTAATACTATTTTTTTGCATATAGGATTATTGATTATTAAATTAAAAGGAGTTTGTGAATTATGTGGCTCTCGAAGGAATTTAGATATTAGGGATATTTGTAAACTTATCGAAAGGAAAAGTCTATTATAATATACATATATCGACAGCAATATCGCGCTCAATATTATATGGAAAATATCGAAAAGTTTGATTTATCAAATTTAAAATGTTCCAACTATTAAAGAACATTTTTATGACGACCGTTTTATACACTTTGCCATGATGTTTGCAACGCATTGAAGGAGTCATCTCCGACCCCATATAGTATTTATATTCTTGATCAGCATCACCAGCCGAGTCGATCTAGCCATGTTCATCTGTCTCTCCGTCCGTCTGTCGGTATATATGCAAACTAGTCTCTCAGTTTTTGAGCTATCGGGCTAAACTTTTAGGGTAGTCTTATATCTTTTGCAAGCAGTATATAAGTTGGAACGACCGGAATCGGACTACTATATCGTATAGCTGCCATAGAAACGATCAGGAAAATTTGGCATATTTTCGATATTTATCAAGATATTTAAATGAAACTTTATTTGTGCCCCAGTAATATGAATACAGACACATCCAAAAAATTTCATTGAAATAGGATCAATTTATCATATAGCTGCCATAGGAAAGATAGATCTAAATTAATATTTTACTTATGAATTTTACATTTACCATACATTTTACATTGTACATGCTCTTTTTAAATGAGAAGAGCACTTTCTTGAAATTTTTTATTAAAATTGGCCAACTATATCTGATAGCTACCATATAAACATATAAGCAAAACAGGGTGTTTCGTCTAATTTATGCTCTTAGTATCAAAATCTGGTTTAATAAGTAACAAATTATCTACAAGGGTATATCAATTTCGGCTCCGCCCGAAGTTAGCTTATCTTACTTGTTTTTATTAGTTGTTTTAAATTTGATTCAAAAAATTATAGCTTAAGCTATGCTTAGGTTCTCCTTAGGGCCAGTTCGATATATCAGACAAAATATCTATGTATCGCGCATATGTATATCGCAACGCTAAAATACCAATTTATATTTCGGACAGCACATCAAATATCGATACAGTTAACAAATAAATATTTTATATAATAAATATGTAATGTATATATATATAATAAATATTTTTTCTGCCATTCCTAATAGAAATCTAGCTATTTTTTTTACCAAATTAAATACTTAAGCCATTTTAACATTAATGTATCTTATTTTATTTGGATTTCCTTGCCCCGCAGTAGGCCTTCACTTAATTGTTGGGTCTTTGAATTCAGTCAGTCCTGGGTCATGGGAGCATTATCGCACAGCTCGTTCAACGTTTCGGTCGTCACAATCTCGAAAGTCAAGCTGAGACATCTCATTCGTAAATCCAAAAAACTAAAATTTAGTCTGTAAAATTTCCTCTGTCTCGGGGGCGTATTTCTAATATATTCTGTTGCCTTTTTTTCCTGTTGCCTGTGCTCGCGTTCCACAGGAATTGTTAGCTGGAGATCGTCATCGGCTTGGAAGGCTACAGATCAAGAAATAGATCTACAATTTATTGGTTAAGAGCTTTGCTGCCTTAAAAAACTGTCTTAAAATCGACCAGACGAGGCACCATTTATACCTGACGATAAAATACGCCAAGTTCTAAGAAGAAAATTATAAAAAATATTCAAGAAAGGCACCTTTGAAGCACCTGGAGACGTCTTGGAACCCACAAAATCCCCAGAGTAAGCATTACCAGTGGTGGAAAGCAGTGTTTTGACTCTAGACCAGGGAGTTAGTGATCTCCTAGGTTATCCCTGGAAATATCCTTCCTGATTTAAACCGCCACAATGTCGGACAACAAGGCTGTGACCTGTGGCCTCAATGTGGTGCTCTGCGGAGCCACTTGCTTTGGTTTCTGCAAGATCAAGCCCTCGGATCATCCGTATGCCTTCACCTCCTGCCTGATTGGGTTCTGTCATGGACTCGTGGGCCTGGCCACCACCCTTCTGGGCGACGACAATGCCAAGAAAGTGCAGGAGACGACGACCTGCATCATGGAGATCATACCGCTGCCGCTGGTCAATGTGCAGCTCTATTTGTCGGGGAACAGCAACAATATCGCCCTGGGACACGGCCTGTTCATGGTGCCGCTGGCCGTGAACATGGTCTTCTCGCTGTTCAAGGGCGAGGGCGGCGGCGGCGGTGATGGTGACGAGGGCGGACCCATGGACACACTAAAGATCATGACCATCCTGGGTAACATTACGTCGCTGTCGTACGTGGCGATCAACGAGAGCAGCTGGCCCCTGGCCGGCATGGTGCTGTTCGCCTTGATGGCCAAGTTCGGGGCCGAGTACAGTGAGGCCAACATAAAGGAGGGCACCGCCATGCCCATAAACTATATCAGCTGGTCGGCCTTCTATATCATCGCCGCCTTGGTCATCTCGGGCGAGAAGTAGGTGTTCCCCCAGTATTTTCCAGTTCCTGGCACGAAGGACCAAATCCGTTTGACTTGTATGAAGCCCGCCTGCCCCCCCGCTACTTAACCCCTTTGGACTTGGACAAGCAGAGTGATGAATAAATTCTTGGAGTTGTTAAATTTTTGGGCTAAATGAAGTCAAAACTTATAGTGTTAATAGTTACACCCAGAAGAGAAAAGGATCATATTCCCAACATTTAATAAAATGCAATTTAAGTTCAATTTGGTCACTAATTTTAAAGCGTTTTTTACACTATAAGCTGGATTGTATATGATATTTACAGATTGAGGAAATTCAGTACTGATGATTCATTGTTAAACTTGGGAATGCATTCCCATTTCAGCACTTGGTAAGCTAAGTTTTCAGCGTAAGCAACTGTGGAAATATATGCTAAAATATTGAGGAAATTCAGTAACAAAGTCAGTTTGAAATTTGATGTGTAACAGGGTTAACTTTGGGAATGCTTTACCAATTCAGCACTTGGTAAGCTAGCTTTTCAGCTTAAGCAATTTTAGAAAAAAAGAGTATTTTAGTATTACAATTTAAACATAGCCTAGATTATAAATAGCAATGTAAGAAAAATAATCTAAAGAAAGGATCTACAAAATTATAGTGGTAATATTTACACACATAAGAAAGGGATCAATTAACAACATTTAATAAAATGTAATTTAGGTTCAATTTGGTCACTAATTTTACAGCGTTTTTTACACTGTAAGGTGTATTGTATATGATACTTACAGGTTAGGAAAATTCAGTGCTGATGATTCATTGTTAATCTTGGGAATGCATTCCCAATTCAGCACTTGGTAAGCTAACTTTTCAGCCTAAGCAACTGTGGAAATATATGCTAAAAGATTGAGGAAATTCAGTAACAAAGTCAGTTTGAAATTTTATGTGTAACAGGGTTAACTTTGGGAATGCATTCCCATTTCAGCACTTGGTAAGCAAGCTTTTCAGCTGAAGCAATTGGTAAGCTAGTTTTTTAGCTGAAGCAATTGTACAAAAAAAAATGTATTTAAGAATTACAAGTTAAATATATCAAATAGCAATGTGAAAAAATAATCTAAAAATAATATAAAAAGTTTTTTTTTTAATTCTCTATTTTCTGAATTTCCTCATGAGCGCGAAGTTAAAAATTCCTCAAGAGCAAAGTAGTGACAAATTTACTAGATAATTTCATATACTAAGTATATGTATGTGCTATATATACTATATAATTTCACCGATTGCGCCTTTATAAGACCAAATGAGATACTAGTTACCGAAGGGGATATATGGCACATGCCTGCTTCCAATTCCACATGAAAGATGTACATATTTCAGGACCAGCGCCAGGGCGGGAGTACTTTTCGTTGATAATAAAAAATTACCTTTAATTGTCACTAATTTAATTGTTACGGCATTGCATTCCGCTCGAATCGATTGTTTTGTAAGGGGCAGGAGGGACATTAAGTAACCAAAATCGCATTGGACACGCCTAAGGGGTTTTGTGACCCCCCATCCCCCCTACACCCTCTCTTCAAATCCCCCCTCAAAATTAGGAGAAGAGAAAAGAAAACCCCTCTGCCAGTGGACGACGCTGACAATAAGAACTAATAAATTTTAAGACCTAATGTCAACAAATCGGCGGTAAGTAGGGGCACGCACAATTCGAACAGTGAAGCTTGGGCTACCGCCCCTCCTCCTTCTCCTCCACCTCAAAAGCGTGCTCAATGAGCATGACAGTCACAAAAAAAAAAAAAAAGAAAAAAACCTAAATAAAAACCAAAAAACAAAAGATATAATACAAAATTGTTGTACATTTTTTGGGCCGTGTCTTGTGTCTTGTTCATTGTTATTTTTATGACTTAGTGCCAATGGGTTTTCGGCTTGGCTTTATTTTTTTTTTTTTTGTATTTTTTTGGGGTAGGGTTCCGAACCCCAAGTTACGTGCTAATTTCTGCCTGACGAAACTGAAACTGAAATCGAAACCCAGCCCCAACAAGAACTGGTTGTTACAGAAAATCTGTATTTCTGTGTGTTATCGCTGGTAATTGGCTGGCATTGTCCGTCGATCTGCGGATCTTTGTCTCTGTTTTTCTTTAGCTTTTCCCCGCAGTTTCAGTGCGTGGCATTGGCCAGGTCTTAGAGATCAGGGACTCGCAATCGGACATTAGGGAGCGGGAGAGATCACATCCGGTTGGGGAAAGACACCAAAATGTTGGACATTCTTGAGAAATTCATATAGAAACTCATGTTAAAGTATTTTGTATTTTATTTATATTATTTTTGTTATTGTTTTAACTAAGAAATAATAAAATATATGTTCAAGTACAAGGCTAGTTTACATTTAAAAATATTTAAAGATCTGTAGCAACCTTTAAGTGTAATTTTCTTTAAGTCTCTTAGCAAGGCCTTCCAAATTCCCATTATTCCCATCTTATATTCAAGATCATCTACTTTATAAATTTTTAACTGATGGATGAAAATTAGTGTTTAAAAAAATGCTTTCTTTTATTAAAATGCCTTCCATATTATTTAAGAAATTTGTTTATTTGCTTTCCAACTTAATCGTTAAAACTAAAAGACCAAACCAATTTATAATAAATAAATAAATAAATAAATAAATAAATAAATAACAGGACGTGTTGCATTGAACATAGGAAATATATTTGAAATTTAAAGTGTGAACAATTGTTTAACAATGTCATTGTGCTGGTTTTCTTATATATATTAAAATTAAAGTCTGTGATCAACTTTAATTTTAATATATGATAACTGATAATTTTTACAAGTATCTAAATAAAATAGTTTTCAAATTGACTAGTGTAAATATAAGTATCGTTATGAATCAGATATTCGTTGGTGTAATAATATCGCCTTGCTCCTTGCTCCTATCTCTCTCTGATCCTTGCTGCTTTGCTCTGCAAGGATCTTCGGAGGAGGAGCTATCTTCATCGCTCGTTCCACATCTCATCGAGCCGAGATCGGATAGCTTGATCCAGCATCTGCAGACAGTCGTAGTCCAGCTCCCTCACCAAACAGATACTGGCGCTCAGCACACTGGAACTCCTACTCCCGGACGGGCGGTGGTGGCTCGGGTTTGGATTAATCGCGCAGCTGAGCTCGCTGCGACTGTGCGTCGGGTAACGATGCTGCCCTGGGCTGCCGTAGGGATTGTGGTGACCCAGCGACCCTGGCTGGTGCTCCTGCCACTGTGAGCGGTCCGTATGGCTGTAGCGGCGGAGTCCCGGGTAGCCGACACGGGGATCCGATGGGATCGCGCTCGTGGAGACGCTGGACGGGAGCGGCGTGGGCCGCACCTGCCTGTAGCCCGTCTGCGGACGGCTCTCCCGATCGGAGACCGGAGAACGGGCGTACCTGGGCGATGGCGGATGCACGGGTCGCTCCACCAAGGAAATGGAGCCGGAGCCGGATGGCAGTTCCTCCGGATGCGGCTGCCAACGATGCTCTTGCTGCTGTGCCGGCGGAGAGGGCTGTGGGTAGCTGTGGTAGTGGGTATCAGCCGCGGGCTGCGGCATCTGTGGTGGCGAGGAGCGCTCTGGCAGCTGCTCCTGCTGGTGCACCTCCTCGTGCACCTCCTCTTGCACCTTCTCATCGGGAACGGGGCCTCCGGTGCCTCCACTGCCTCCGCCGCCACGCAAGGCCGCGGCCACCTCTTGCTGGGTGACGTCCACACTGTCCAGCTTCGTAAGGTTGGGAAGTGCGCGAAGCACCTCCGAGCGGTAGTTGACCGTTCGGAGGCAGACGGGGTTGTCTTGCAGACACAGCTGACTGAGGTCCTTGAGGTCCTTGAGGTACTCCAACTCACTGATATCCGCAATGTTGTTTCGGCGCAGGTAGAGCTCCTTTAACTTGTGGCACCCCTGGAAGGGTGACAATGTGCTGATTCTATTTATGGGCAGCCCCAGGACTTCCACGCCGCTCAGTCGGCTGATGATGGAGACGTCGCTTAGCTCGCAACCCCAGCAGTTGAGTCTTTTGATTAGCTGCAGGTCGGACTCCTTGCCGCGGGCCAGCACCATCTCCTCTGTAAGACGTGACATCCCGAGATGTGGTTGCAAGGACGGATTGGATTAGATTGCTCGTGCTACGATTGGCTTTGTAAATTCTCAATTTCAGAGACCTTTCGAGATGAGCATCCGAGTTCAAAGGCAGCGAGGAATATTATAGTTTGCTCACCAACTGACAC
>JAEIIU010053804.1:0-24959 GCA_018874675.1 Drosophila baimaii | reverse complement strand
TATATGTCGGAACGGCCGGAATCGGACCACTATACCATATAGCTGCCATAGGAACGATATGGAAAAATTTTCATATTTTCGGTATTTTGCAAGATATTTGAATGAAACTTAGGTTGTGCTCCTATTATATAAATACAGCTACACCCCAAAAATTTCATAACGGAAAATCACAAAAAAAAAAAAAAAAAAAAAAAGTATTAAATTTTTCAAAAAAACACAAGTGTTTTTTTTGAAAATTTTCAAAAATTAGAAATTTATTTTTTTTCTGTTTTGTTGAAACTTAGTATGCAGATTAATAATCCTACTAAAAACTAACACAGAACCGCTTTCCAAATGCATTTTAAGGCTTTTTTGGCCCAGTTATGATCGACTTTCTATTCGATTCTTGTTTAAAAGAGGTCTTTGCTCTGACTCAGTGTGACCCCTTCTTTTGCTCTCTTAATCAAACTCTTAAACGGATAAATACTTAGTCTAACTGATTGATCCAGGGACTACTCTTTAGACTAAATGCTAATTCTACATAAATAAGAATCTAAGAGTTGAAATCGCTTTCTTACTTTTATATGTACCAAGACAAAAATTACATTTATAATATTATTATATATTATTATATATATTTTGGATTTTGAATGTTATAATCTTTTAAATCTTAAACATTTTCTTCCGTGCTCTCTGTATTGATTTTGAGCCTGGCAAGCATTTGATGAGCCGCCTGAACGGTTCGATTTCAGTTTCCGCTTTGGGGTTCCGGATCCCCGTTTCGTGTGTGTGTTTTCTTTTATAGCAGGTTGTTAAATGCGAACATTTCTGGCTTTTTGCTGCCGGCAGGAGCAGCCATAGCAGCAGCGACGGCGGCGGCGGCGTTGTTGGCCAATATGTCCGGCATTTTTTAGTTAAGTGCTGCAGTTTATGAAATTGCTCTGGGCCATGCAGAAGGCAACTTTGAGCGGAATTTAACAAGCAATCGATTGGCGGAGAAGGCGAGAATGCTCTCTTAAATCGTGGGCTGCCAAAAAGCGAGACACGTGAAAGGCATTTGCAGATGTTTAGTCACTGATTTCATCTCATTCATTGGCAAAGCACACACTCGGCGAGTGTGTGCGCCTCAAAGGGCGAATGAAATCAAGCCATTTTCAAATGCGATTTGTTGTAAATATGCGCACTAGATAAGCACATGTCATCCGCATATCCAGATTCCGGCTTTGTCTCCTGTAGCCCACATATTTCAATATTTTGCCAACATGTCACAGGGATGACATTCATTTCCTACAGTCAACACGCACAATTTGTCGCTCGCAAATGAAATGAAACGCTCCAAGACAACGGGCAAATGGCAACTGGCAGCGGGCGGAAGGAGCGGGCCGGGGATTCCCCTGACACACCGGAAAATCTTGAACAAAAAACCAGAAAAATGAAAATAACAAAGGGGGGAAAACGAGGAGGAATGAGCTTAACATGTTTTAGCCCAAAAGCGAAAATCAACACATGCAAATGGGGAAAAAAAAGTGAGAGCAAGAGAGAGCTGACAGCTCCAGGCCAGATGGCTGCGAATAGATTTCAAGAATTGTTTAACCTTATGGATGCACGATAAGAAAATAAATTATCCTTTGAAGAAACCTCTTTTTTCTTAAGAAGTTAGCGTAGAGTCTTATTTAATTAAATATTAATTTTTTGGGGAAAGTAAATACATAAATATTTATATTTCAAAGACTTGAAGAAGCTATTAATCTTTCTTTAAAATAAGAAGAGTTTTTTCAATGAGAGCAGAGTCACGCTGATAGATTTTTAAATTATATATTATTTTCTCTCCGTGCACATATGCTCTACAATCCACATAAGAATATGTTTAACTAGACCCACGCGTGCACATCACGAAAATACTTCAAGGAGAACCCAGAAAAAAAGGAGGAAGAAAATACGAAGCCAAGCTCACAAAATGAACCCCTGGAAAACTTGAGCAATTTAAATCCTAATCGGGCTCAATTTGATTTGCCCCGCTCCTCGACACGCCCACCGCCCTGCGGTTAGTCGTTAAGGCCAACTTGTCAGTCAATCAAAGGTCAAAAGGGTTGCCACAGGACAGCGGCAGCCAAAAATAAAAAAAAAGTAAAATAAAATAAAATAGAGGAGGCACAACCGGAAAAAGGGACAACGGTCGCTGGTTGACAAGCATTAAATAAATAGCAAAGGATCACTTTAGAAACATATTAAATTTTGTGGCTACAAATTACTTAATGAATGTGGGAATGTCAACGGATGCCGCCCCGGGCATTCCCGAATGGGAATATATAACCCATATCCTTTCTGGCCATATGCAAATACTCCGGGCCCGGAAGCAGCCTTGAGCTCTTGAGTGGGCGCCAAAAATGTTGATTACTCGCTGGCTATCCCGGGCATTTGCATAAACTGTCGCCGGGCACGTTCCACATAGAACCCCTCCTCATGCCCATCCTCATCCATCTAATTGAGCCGAAAGAGGCGGGTTAAGCTTGTTTTAATTGCATTAGGGAAACGGACTCGCAATCGGAGCCATTCTAAATCCAAAACTCTGGCCGAGATTTCTTCAGCCCGAACGGACGGAGATCAGCATGTCAGGGTTAGGTTAACCGCCATTTCTGAAATTAATTTGTATCTTTGGTGCCTGGACTTTCTGGGTCGCACACACACACATTCAGTCAATTAATTTAATGTTTGCCCTGGCCTTAGGGGTCAACATATAGTGGTGTCTCGTGGTGTCGGTGACTAGAGTGGTTATCGGCCAAAAAGGATTAGTCCATTAGTTTGTATTAAGTGATGGCTCAATGAGGAAAGCTGCAATGCAGCTGTAAGAGATTAATCTGAAGCCTAGTCCAGGTGCATTATAATATTAGTGAGGAAGTGTGAGGGATATTAATGTGTCACCTTAAGGATTTTGCATTGAAGTGTCAGCGTATAGCGTATTATATTCCATTTCTTGTTCGGTAAATAAGCAAGAAACAAATTCTTAGTGATAATAAAAACGTAATAATGTAGTACAACCCAGGCAACAGATTACTGAAACCCATTGAAGGCCGAAAATAAACCCAAAAGAGGGGTCCTTAAATGTCAGTCAATATTGAAAGCAATTAAGATATTCAATGAAATGCATAAGAACCTTAAGAAAAATACCAGCCCCACCACCACCATCGAGAAAGAGAGATCACGTTTCCACTTTGAGTAATTTTCAGCACAATGTACCCATGGGACGTGCAGGCCGCTCAACTCTTTCGCGTAATTTAAATGTATGTATTCGGAGGATGGTAACATTTTCTGATTGCTTTCCATTTGCGGAAGAGATTTCGCCCCGTTTTCGGGGTGGCGGCGGCTGCTGCTGCTGCTGCTGCTGGATATTCATTTAATAAAAGCCAACAGCGAACAAATTTTAATGAAAGACTGCAAGTGCAGTGCGCTGGGTGGGGCCTGCAGCCAGGATCCCGGATCCTGGGACCGTTGCATATGTCTGCGTTAGCCTTAAGCGCATCCCGTACAGTAAAGCCCCCTGGGCGAGAACGAACGGCGGTGGGTGACAACAACAACAGCACAAGCAGAAACTGCAACAGCAATCGTTATATCAATGGGCAACGGATGGGAACGGTAAAAGTATGGAAGGAGTCTCGACCAGAGGGTGGCAGGTGCGGGGAAAAAGAGATGGCAACAAAAAAAAGGACGACCAGAGGAAGGAAACTCACTGCGTTACGCTGCTTGTTGATAAACTCTTTGGCGGGGCTTTTGACGTGGCCCGAACTGCTGAAAGGACATAATAAATGCCTCTACGTTCGGCCAAGCGAACAGGATATACAGTAAAAGAAATTACACTTTAAATTAATCCCAATTATCTACTTTAAAAGGTAGCATATAAAGAAAAGCTAGGGGGAAAACCTTCCACGAAGTGGGTTCCTTGATCTATACATACAATAAATAAGTAATGCAAGTTCCCTAAATGGCCTCTCAAATAAATGTTATTAATTTAATAATTATATATAATATAGCACAATATATGCCAAGTTCCAATATTATCCTTATGGTGAATACTCTACGCCGTAAAGGATAATGACAAAGAATGGGAAGCCAATTTCATTTAAATTTCTGTGTGTGTGTGTGTGTACGGGTAGTCATTGCGTATTTATGTTAAATGGACGCGGTGCCGAAAGGATATGCCAAGACTCCTTTCAAAGGGAGACAGTGGCCAGAAAAATTAATATTTCTCCTCCTCGATTATCCATATTTGTGTGGACAAGGCTTCTCGCATTTTTCTCTTTAAATTTATGATATTTTTTGGGCAGCACCTTTTACGGCATAACCTTCGAATTTATTGGCTTGAGGCATGTTTTCTTATTTTCTTATTTTGTACACTTTTCTGTGGCACTGTAGCAGCGTTGCTCATTTCGTAAATTGCATTACTGGCCAGTCATAATTGCGCTGATTAATTTCCATAAAGTAGCCCTGGCCCACGGCCTGGGCCCCGTAGCAGCATTCATATATATCTTGGCTATATGGAAAATGGGGTTCGGTAAATGAATTGCAGCAAGAAAAGCTTATTGCTGTCCGTCGCTGCTCTGCTCTTTTCCCCTTAAATTATATGCACATATATGCAATTCCATTTCACTTTTTTATTTTTTGTCCAGTTCTTGTTTTCTTTATGCGTCGTAATTTAAAAAGGCAGTTTTCTCATTAGCATAAGAAGGGAGAAGTATTACTTTGCGAATCAACTGAAGTCGGAGGCGTGATGGAAAAGAAATGGCATCAAGGACGAAGGGTTAAGGAATAAAGACGAAAATGACGAAAGTGATTACTTTCGGGAATTCATCTTGGTATTGCTTAACAGCCAATTAAAAGTATACACCTTTATCATATGAAATATTATCATTAAAAAAAAGTTAATGCAATTCTATGGAAGTTTTTCAATTTCATAATATACTTAAAACAACAAAAAACTACTATAAATACTTAAATATTATTTACTTGTCAGATTTTCAGTTAAAAAAGCTATAACATAATTTAGAAAACTTCTTTGAACACCATTTGAGTATTTTTTAGTAGTAGAAACCTATATATATATAATGCATAAATTAATTTCATTGCTTAAGTCACACACCTATTTCAGCTTCAAGTGTTTTCCTGCTGAAATAATAATTATTTTTTCTGCCTCTCTCTCTCTGGCTCGATGCACTCAAATGTCGTAAACTCATTCCGAGGCAAATATTTAACCGTCCGGTGAGTGGCTTGTCACCTGCCGCTCTTGGTTTCTGCAATCCTGCAATGCCACCGTGACAGGACACACGTGACATTTGCGCGAATAAAAGACGGAAAACCTGAGCCCCCCTGGCACTTGGCACTCTATAAAAATCACGTAAATTTCATTAACAATACTTCGGCCATGGAAGCGAACGGATTTCCAGATAGTGCACTTCCACAATGGGAATACAACAGAAAAATAATAATTGCTACGATATTTAATTGTCCATGGGAGGAGGTTGGCTACCAAAAAGATGCAGAAGTTACAAAGAGCATGGACAGGTGTGGTTGCAAAAATAGCAACTAAGGGGGGTGCCTTTAAAGATAATTTAAATACTTTTTGTTTATTTTTTTAAGAGAGAATTTAACTAATTTGTAATTAGAGAATAGTCTCTCACTTTCAGAACTTCTTAGTTAATGTTTTGGAGATACTCTGCATTCTGTTCTGCAGGTATATATGTCGAAATGAACCTGATTGGTCCACCATATCTTAAGGCTGTCATAAAAATAAAAGGAAGAATAACAAGAATAAAAATCTTGCATTTTTTATAGCTTTTCTAACATACTTACATCTAGTAGTGTGTGTCCTTTCATTTACTAACTATACCTGCTATAAATGTCAGGATAAATAAACTTTATACAGCCGAAATTAGCTTGTTACTATTATTTACTTGTTACTATTATTTTACCCTCCACTGTAGTTGCGCGCCCACACAATGTCACAATGGTTGCAAAGGTGAAAAGGGATATGCACCATGAAATCCATGTGCTTTTAATGTTGAAAAATGAGTTTGTGAGCGCGTCGTAAGCGGCCAACTGACCCATGGGCGCAGCAGCTACTCCCCTTCGTCNNNTTGCCACTGCTCTTGTGAGTGCAGCGAAGCAATTTGGCGTGTGAAACGGGTCAGGTCAGTGGCGTCCGCACTCGGCAACATTTGCAGCCGGAATTTATACAGCACTTTCCAACAAGTTGCCGCCTTTTCCCCGGCATTTTCCCCATTTTCGCCCGCCAAACTGCTTGCTTTGTTGTTGCTGTTTTAGTTCAATATGTCTGCTCCTGCTACCAACTGCTCTTGGCCAAGTCATTAAGTGAACGTGCCGGTGCCGGTGCCGGTGCCGGCATGTGTGTGTGTTTGCTTCTTTAACTACATTTAATTGAAAGAAACTGTATGCCAAGTGGCTTTAATAATAGCAAAAGAAAACTCAGGCAGTTGGAAATTATTTAACAGAAAAAATTACAATTACCTCGGCTGAAAGTTGTTCATTAACAATGAGGATTTACTGGTGAAGTTATATATTTTTTGAAATTAAATTAAAGAAGCTTATGGTAAAAAAAGCTAATATGAAATTTAAATAAATATAAATGCTATGTATTTGCATTTATAAAAACTATTTAATGCATTGACATTTAAAGTTTTTTGCCTGCTAGAAAGACCTTCCGGCTTATCGCATATTTCATAATCCTGTCCTGGCCAGACTCGACTCAGCCCATTTCTCGCTCCCTTTTTGCCAATACTTTGAGCCAACGACATAATCATAAATACTTGGCTTGTCATTTAGTGTGCAATTTCCGCAATTCGCTGGCACAAACTTGATTGGTTGCTTGGTGCCAGGGTCATAATTCCTTTTGAGTTGACAGCGAAAAGTGGCAGTAATGTGGCTGAGAGTCTGCAAGCTAATCAGCCACAAAACTGCGACGATCCGATCGTAATGATGATGATTATTAGGCTGACGATGATGCAGGCTGCTGTTGCTGCTCCTTGGCTTCAGTTGCAGGCTGCCTGCAACTTTAATAAGAAAATGATTTCCGTTTGGCAAATTGGAAAAACGTTTGCGGCGTTTGCTACTCGGTGATTTTTCGTTTTTCGTTTTTCCGCCCTCGCTCTATTTCCATTTCCACCTTCCTGCCGCCTGTAATCCATTTATATGGTAATTTTTGCGTCGCTCGTTGCGCATACGCCACGTGGCCTGTCATAACTATTTCAATTCGCACAACATGTGCTGCAAAAGTAGCAGCAGCAGAGGCAGTAGCAGTGGCTCTAGCAGTGGCAACAGCGAAAATCAATAAGACGCAGTTACCGCGAAACGGAAGCGGAAATAAACGCAGCAGGTGAATGGTAAACGCGGTTCCTTAAATCGGAACACTATCCACATCCACTTGGCTCTCCGGCGCATCCCCTTCTGGCCATATGATTACCTCAATCTACCTACCTACCTACCTGAGCTTGCTCAACTACACCTACTTTATTTTGTGGTTGTTTTCAAGGATAACCACATTTCGCACTGGCTGGTTGGCTTCCCCGTTCCGCCAAAAAACGTATTTTTGGTTTGGTTTCTGCAACCCAAAACTGGCTGAGAAGGATGAGCCAAAGTTTGGTTAATTAAAAACACAAAAGCAAAGTTCAACTACTAATTAGAATTTTAGTTTTGCACACCCAAAAAAAAAGACTTCAAGGTCTAGGAGTCCTGGACGAACTGAAAACTTGATAAAAAGATTGCCTTGAAAATGGTTCCTAAACTTTTCGAAGAATAATGGGGATGTAAGTAGAAAATAATATAGAAAATATATATCTTGAAACATGCGAAAAAATATAGATTTTTAATCTGCAAACTGACATCTAATTATATTTTCGATAGAACATCCACCAGGCACTTTCTTTTCAAAAGTCAACACACAACACACAGCAGTTAACAGCAGCCTGGGCAACAACTGTGGCAAATATGGCAATAAATTAATAACGAATTTAATTAGTCCTGTACGAAGCCAACTAGAAAGAGGAACACATCCTGCGTGAGATAAGGACAGAGGCAAAGAGACAGAGAGGCAACAAGCTTTGTAACCAAAACTGGATTTTTGCAAAAAATGGGACACAGTTGCGTTTTAGCTCTTGGCAGTATTATTGTTGTTGTTTCTGGCGGTGGTGCCACAGATGAAAACTAATTTGAAAACATTTTAACACTTGTTTTGAAAATTTTTGCACCTTCTCTGGAGCTTCTGCCCCCACCTTTTCCCCCATGCCTTTTCCTGGCATTATTAGTGGCCTGGTGGCATTGTCATTGTTTTATTAGATTTCATTTTGGCTGCTACATTTACTTTTGCCCCGGCATTATTACGGCGACACACCCAGTGTCCCGGCTTTATATTGCAAAAACATTTGTTCAAATAACGAGCGCAATAACAATAACAGGGAGAGAGCAACCAGCAGCAGCAACAGCATAAAATATGTATCCACTTTTATGGAGTTTTAATTTGTTTTGTCGCCGAAACACACACTTCCGGAAGGGGAGTGTGCGCACCGAAGTTGGTAATATCCGTTTCACGTTTTGGGCGAAGCTAAAACACTCAAAAAGTGTAATTACCCAAATGGTGTTATAATTTAGATGTGTTACGGGTTGTGTGGGGTGTAGTGTGTGTGTGGGGGACAAATTGAAAGGGCTGGGGGTACCAGAAGAAAAGTTGAAGAAAGTTAGTCAGTCAGGGCAGCTTTTGCAGATTTCTGGCTAAATGTTGCTGCAGCAAAATGGGGGAAAACTCTCGTAATGGCTGGGATGCATTTTAATAACCTTTAATTACATTTTCTAATTTATTTTGGTCTTACAATTTCGTATGCAAATAAAATCGCAATTGGATTTGCATTTTAATGCCGTTGATGTGGAATATCGAATCAAAAGCCAATCAGTCGCCACTTTTGTTGTTCGCACTCTCGGGCCTTGCATATCTCTCAATTTATATTTGCACTTAAATTCACTTTTTCTGTACATATATGCATATAAGCGACGCTATCTGTGCAGATTTCCCAAAATAAATTACATTGAGGGAAACGTGAGCTCTGGATAAACTGAAATATGTTTTGCCAAATTCCGCCGAAAAATGGCGCAAACATTAAATTGGACAACATGTGCGCGCCTTTTGCTGTAGCCTTCGCAATAAATTCTCCTGATTTACGGGAATGCGATGTGGACGTTGCGAAAGAAGGAAGGGGACCAGGGCACACGCTTAACTAACTAAATAAATGTTGCAACTTTGCCCCATCTGGCTGCATCGGAAATTATTTGTTGCACTTTAATAGTGCAGAGAGAGTGGAGACACTCGCCCTTTCTTCCTCTACTATTGAGTTTGTTTTTCCAGTTTTTCCAGTTTCCATTTTCCAAATGAATTGCACATTTGACATTTGGCAACCCATTTGAATAATGCAATGTCCTGGGGGACATTTGCCAATGCCAACAGGTGTCCTCGAGTGTGTTTTTTGTGGCTGGGAGAAAAGCTTTTAGCGCCTAAAGGTATGCAAATCAGCTGCTTCGCCACAAAGTTGCCGGCACTTTCCATTTGAAACACAGAAGAAAAAAAAAAGGAAACTCTCTCCTCGCGAAGGTACTTGTCATTAAACTCACCTCTCTAGCCCTCCTCGACCTTCTGCATTCTGGCCACGCCTTTCCTTGCTGCAATCCTTATAGCAAACTTTTCGCATTAGCTCCCGAGCTTGATACTCCGAAAACTATTATAGAAAAATATTTTTGTAAACCCAAGTGCGGTTGAAAAAGGGGGGCCATATGGGATTTTCCGGAAGGGTAGTATGTGTGGCTGCCGCTGACTGGCACATTGTATTGGCTGTTGAGGGCCGCGTGCTGCCCTGGAACAGTGGTGAAAGTTTCTATGAATTCTGGCTCTAAGGGAAGTTGGCTAACATTTGCAAGTGGAAATAGGAAAAATAAATACATTTTGGAAGCTTTTTTAGAATAAATATTTAGTACATTTTCAATGGATTTCTTCTGTAATTGTTCACATTCTTTCACTTCATTTAAATAATGTACTGCATATATTATTTAAGGAATTATGTTGGTTTTTGTAAATATTTTATATGTATTTTTAAGTGATTTGCTTTGTAAAAAAGAATATTTATACTTTCTTTTTAAATTAATATTGATTCATATTTGTTTTTTAAAGATTTATATAGGTTTTGTGAATATATAAGCCATTTTCAAGGGATTTGTTTCGAAAAGAAGAATATTTTATGTTTACAATAAAACATATCCAAGGAATTAGCTTGGTAAAATATATAATTCCTTATCTCCACCTTAAATAATCTGAGTTAATATTATTGTTAAGGAATTACATTGCTTTTGTATATATTTAATATATTTTCAAAAGATTTGCTTGGTAAATAAGAATAGTGGTTGTCTTTATTTTAAATAATATAAAATAATATTTACTTTAAAGAATTATGTTGTTATAGTAAATAATGCATAAACTTTAAAGGGTATTAGCTTAGTTAACTATATTTTATTTGTCTCTTTATTTTAAAAAATATGAATTAATATTTTATTTAAAGAAAGTAGGCCAGAAAATGCCTGAAAAACTGCCACGCAGTCCTCATATATTTAGGGGCCCAATTGGTTTTAGATTGAATTTATTTGAAAGTAAAGTATTATAGATCCAAAAATATATACAAAGTGGAAAAATAATGATTACTATATATCAAATTATCCCTTAATATATTTATTAAATTTATACGTAAATAATTTATTTATATATTCCACTACTTTACCCCAGTGTTTGATTTTTTGGGGCACTCCTCCATCCTTGGATTCGCTCACATGTGAAGCGTGTCCCGGCAAACTTTCCTTGGAAACTGCCGAATGCTTTTCCTTCTTTTCACGTCAAAGGGTGTGTGTGTGTGTGTGTGTGTGTAGTGTGTGTGTGTTTGGGTTGCATTATGTGTGCAGGAGCCGTCGTTGTCGACATCGTCTAGATTGCCACTCGATATTCGCAACTGCATTCCTGCAACGTCACACGGCTTCCAACTCAACCCGTTTTGTATTTTCAGCTTAGTTAACACAAAGGCATATTTACTTTTTTCCAGTACCACCCCCTTACACCCCCCTACGAAAAACCGAAAAAGTTACTTGCATAAAATTTGATAAATTCCATCAGGGACCTCAGCGTCTCCTGGCTGACGGCAAATCTAATAAAAAATACCATCCAAGGCTACGGCTTCGGCTGCAGTCGATGTTGGGGTGGTCAAAAGTTAAAACGTTGAGTGCCATAGTCAGCCCTTTGTGGGCCCCTAACTCCTTTGCCCATCGGGCTGCGGAGTTCAAGTGCCCGAATGGCCCTTTGGCAGTTTTTGTGGTAATTTCCAAAAATTCCGCATACGCTGACCTGTCTGTGGGTCTTTCGTGCAATTACCTTTTAGGCTTTGAAATTAACATCAAGCTGGGCAAACATTTTGGGTTTTTGGCCTCAGCAACTTTAAGGAGCAGGCAGCAGCGGGCTTCCTTGATCCTTCTTTATTATTTATCCAGCTTCCCCCCGCTTTGAACTTGAACCAACTGTTGCCCCATGCTCGGTGTTCTGTGATATGTAACTTGTCAGAAGTTCGTTGACGTGCAGATTAAACGGCGACTAGTCTGCCAGGACTGCCAGGAGCAGGAGCTGAGAACACGCTACACGCTCCTGGAGCTGGGGATCATTTATCATAAGCTGAGCACTCGAAACATTTTGTTGACACTTCTGACGGCTTGCAGTTCATGGATAACGAATTTTCGAGGGCACCGCGTTGGCGGTGAAAGGGTTTTCAGCCATCGGGTGAAATATTATTCTATTATTTTGGTGCTTTAATTTGGGAGACTGCAGAAATAATCAACAATAATCAATAAAGCTTAAGCAAATGGAAAGATTACTGGCAAATATGAATGGGTTTAATATTAAAGAATTGTTTTAAAGTTTGTTTAGTAAATGAAGTCTATAAGTTACTGATTTCAATTTAATTTATTTCACAGTATTATTGCATTTATTTATTTAATTTGTATTGATTCAAATTTAATATAAACATTAAGGTTGCCTCACTATCAATTCGCTTTCAATTTAACCCCAAAGGCTATGTCAGCTCGAAGCCCATAAGCGGCTTGTCTCACCTGCTGTGCCGGGTTATTTAGGGGAAAGCACCGACAATAAGGACAATAAGGATGGGAACTTATGCTGCAGGATGCTGAACCAGCGACAGGACACAGGCTGTTCAACAGAGCATTACAAATCACAACAATCATACGCGTTCAATTGCGCATATTGATTGTGAATATAATGCCCACCGCTCGTGTTGATTGTGCTCACAGGTCACATAGCAAAGGTTTCGACCCCTCGCTTCCGCCCCCACTGAGCCACGCCCCCGACCTCGTGTCCGGCCCTTTCGCCGTGTAAACTAGCTCAAGTCCCTGGACGAGTACTTCTGTG
Source organism: Drosophila baimaii (assembly GCA_018874675.1). Taxonomy (NCBI): domain Eukaryota; kingdom Metazoa; phylum Arthropoda; class Insecta; order Diptera; family Drosophilidae; genus Drosophila; species Drosophila baimaii. Next base: position 12,475 of record JAEIIU010053804.1, on the reverse strand, counting down.
ACAGCCTGTGTCTCGGCTGTCATTTGTCTGTGTCCGTCTCCGTATCTGCCGTCGCTGTATCTGCCTGTGTATCTGGGCTCGAGCTTCCTCCTCCTTGGACACAAGGACAAGAGGTTCATCCGTCGCAGCTTGTTGCACGGTTGGCCTAAGGTCGACCTCAGCCACCGCCCACTGAGGCGTACAGAGGGAGAAAAAAGAGGGGAATTTGGGAATGTATATATATAAATAAATTAAAATTATTAAAATATACAACAAAATATAGACTACAATATGAATTTCTCTTCCCTTTTCGGTAAAAGCTAAGACTGCCTCTATTTCCCTAGATTAAATAATAATATAATATTTAAACTAGCCACGTTTTAAGCCATATAATTAACCTAAAATAATAAGCATATTTTCATCCTACAAATCCCTGGGTTTTCTTTCAGTGCACCCACCCAAACTACTCATCTTTGTCGGTGTAATTGTGCGCACTCGGGACAACCTCGTTTGTCATTGTAAATTATGCGGTTAAATCGTTCTTGGGCCTAGTTTTGTCCTCTAACCCAACGCTTTAAAATACTTGCTTATTTTTTCTTCCTATTTTTTTTTTATCCTTAAAGCCCCCTTGCCCCTTCAGTTTCAAAAACGCAAAATGAATATTCATATAGCTGGGCTGCATAAAACTGGGCTACTAACTATTTCTGTACTTCTGTAGGATTCGCTCAGCACTCGGCTACAATTTACATATCTTCCGCATATGCATGCAGGGGAAAAAATAAAATTATTTGCTTGCCCTTAAAGTCTGCAAACAGTCGAAAGCTCAAAACTAAACTAACAACACAAAAAAAAATATAATGGAAATGCGGCTAAAGTTAAACTAGCGCATCTGAAAAAATAAACGAAAATAAATATAAAAAAAATGGAAGCTGCGCGAAGGGAGGATTAAATACTCTTTTGCGAATACATAAAAAGGTAAATACTCTAAAATAAATATAGGTGAAATGCGTCACTTTTAATTCCTTACTTGGCTTTAATTTTATTGATCCTTAATCTTTATGTAATTCAAAAAAAAAAAAAACACTTCGAAATTCAAAGCTTGATATATTTGAAACTTTTAAAAGTCTGAGGGTATACATTATATTTATAAAACCATATATTATATTCAATATTTATTACTTATCCCACGAAAACATAATTCAACTCTTACGATGTTAGGGCAACCGAATGAAAAAAAAACACATATATGTACTACAGATACATAGTAGCTCTCAAGGACCTTAAGTGAACTTTGACTTTTCGGACCGCAGAGCCCTGAATATTTGTGTTTATGATGAGTGCAAACTGTAATCCAGCATTTGCATATGCCGAACGGGAAACTATGATAATTATGAGTATGTAGAGGATGATGTGTGTGCGTGGGCGAAAAAAAACTTAATTAAAATAGTCAACTGTTTATTAAATTTTTCCATGTGCTGGCCCTGTAATGATGAGCAAGTGTGAAAGCCTTTAATTAAGTTTCCTTCGAGGGGTGCTCTTCGAAATTTACAGGACCTCCCTAGGAGAGAGAAAACTCAACTTGACTTTGGTGCCGTCACCATCTTCATGTGGCAGCTCCCCCTTTTTTGTTGCGTTGATGGATTAAGCTCTATCACATGTAAACAATTCACGTGCTACCAGAGTTTTTCCTTGTTTTCCTCATGCCTGCCACGTTGTTTTTCAGCACTTTGCTTCTGGGTTTTTCGCCAGGATTTTGTCGTTGCCTGGTTGCATCATAAAGTCATTTAAGCATATAAATTGCACTTTTATGCTCCGCGCCTGTCACACAAACACAATTACTCAGACACGTTCCGCGAGAGCGGAAAGGACGTTAGTGAAAGAGAAAGCAGGATATACTGAGCAGGGCTCGGGCAAACAAAAGCCTTAAATCAACGAATTTCAAGGGGTTTTTTTTTAGCTAGTCCTGAAAATGTATTGTTGGCACCTTTACTAATTATTTACACAACTTAAGGAAGCAGTTGAAGTCTAGTTAGTTTTGATTTTAATTAAAAATTAAGACAGAATAGAATTGGTTCATTCCTTTTCCATGAAATATACACAAAATATAAGAAATCATTAATTAATTAAATCAGATTAATTACAGAACTAGAGTAAATACTTTAGATTATGAAATTACAAAATGTTTACTTGCCATTGCCAAGTCCCAATATTAATTAATCCCCTGCAATTGACTTAGTAAAAGCCCTAATGGCCATGCATTGCGTATTTACTCGTTTCAAGACTCATTCGTATCTACATTCCCGATGGCCTTAATTACACTTCTTCAGTGCTATTGTGACTGCAATTTTTGGGGGCATATTTCAGGCCTGCAGGCTGCTCTGGCCAAACAGCGATGGGCTAATTAACACTGGGTGGAAAACGGGGTGGGAAAGTGGGTGGGGAGAGGGGCAGATGGGGGAGCGTGAAAGACGGAGGCAGTGGCAGTGAAAGCGGGAATTCCCCGGTGCCACAACAGGCCAGAGTTATGCATTAATAATGCAATCGCAAAGCAGCCCAAAAGCCAAAACGAGAGCAAGCTCATTTTGGACGCATTCGCCTGGCCAACGGCTTTTGTCAGGCACTGTGATGGCGTGTTGCATACTTTTAGAAGTAGAGGCGGCTAGGTTTGGTCCAAAAAATATCGATAATTTAATGCTATTACGATAGGTAATTTTAATCGAAGTTTCATCGTTTTTAATTATCGATTTCTAGGATTTCTTTATTACTTTTAAGGAAACCATAAATAAATAACTAATCTAACCGTCTTTTTATTTTACTATTTAAAAGAGTTATTCAATGTTCACATAATATCGATATTATCAGCAAATCGATAACTAAACAATTGTGTTTTCGATACAATATTTTTGATATCCAACATAATATACGTAAGATATATATATTATTATAGTTTAGTGTGAAATAAGTAAACATGAAGCACATCTGCCTACGTTAAGTTAAGAAACCTCTCTAGCCCAAGTCTAAGACTAAAAATAACCCATTTATATTTATCGATAAGTCCCACTTCCATCCCTAGCACGGACAATGGCTGCTGTAGCAACAACAAATTATAATGCAATTGCAAATGCTCGTCGTTTGTTCATTCCTGTGTCCGCATGCGATGGTAAATTTATGCGTTCTCGCAGCGCTTCCTGCATTGACATTTACTTGGGGTTATTTCCAATGCCAGGGGGCGTTCTGGCTGCAGATGTGCGTCGTCTCGCATAAATGCAAACTGCAATTGTTCCAAACAACAAACTGCCTGCCTGCACCTTTCCCGTCGGCACACTCATTGTGGTTTTTGGCCATTTTTCCGCCAATTGTTTTCAGGACGGGCCCGACTTTTCAACACTTTTGTTCGGTTGCTGCGGTCAACCTCATCCTGCCACCCCATTTCCCCATCGATTTTGGAACCGACCAAATCTTTGCCATTTAACTTTAATTTAAGTCAAGAATTTGTTCAGCAAATTTGTACATACATATATTTATTTTCCTTCTAAAAGCTCAAGACCAGACAATTCCAGGAGGAGAAAGGTCAGTCACCAGTGGGAAATTCAGGCGAAAACATTTAATAGTCTGGCTGAGAGCAGAAAGTGCTAAAATGGAAAGAATAAATTACCAATCTTTGAGATACTCTTTCCATTCATCAAAGGAATAAATTCAGTAGGCAAAGCAAAGGAAGAAGAGCCCAGTGTTAAGTATTAAAAATTAGTGTTATTTATTTTGTATTTATAATACGTGAGGTTAGCAACTCCAGTAGTTTAATCGATACTGTAACTTGTTAAATTATTAAATTGTTAATTTAATATGAAAATGATCTAACACTTTTACCAATTCTATGCATATTTTGTACGCACTTCCGCAGAGTATCATACACTTTCGTAAAATCAATGATTACACAAGTGCATTCAACGTGTTGGGGAATTCCCCGAGCTGCTGCCTTGGTGTCTGCACTTCATTTACAATTCTTTGCCCTTTTAGAATAGGGCGGCAACAGCAACTTGTTGCAATTACAATAGTGTTGATAGGAAAACTTTTAATCGGCTTAATGCATAGCGAAACTATATAACTAATTTCTTGGTAGGCAAAACCGATAACAGCAAACACAACAAGGCACACAACCGAAACTCTGAGGCTCGAACTCGAGCCACAAAAATATACATATCTTTACTTGTACATAAAATTGAGGGCAAAATAATAGCAATGGAGGAAAATATTTAATTATTAAAAATACTATAGAATATAATATAATATAAAATAAAATATAAACATAAAAACTAAGCAAAAGATACCTGACCTAACGTTGCAAGACAACACAACACTCTTGTAGTTGTATGATGAAAATTGTAGCCTCAAGCAAATGGATTTATGAAAGTCGTTTATTTTTGTTTAAATAAAATAAAAAATGCATAAGGCAGGAACATTTTGTTATAAATACTTTCTGGTATAAAAAATACATCGAAATTACTCAGGTCAGCAAAAACACAAGAACACAAAACCATAAATCGTTTTGTTAATAAGTTTTAGAAGACTTGAAATACATACATTAATTAGTAAGTAATTTTTTTTACTTCATTAGTAATTAATTAATAAAGCAGAGCATATTACATTAATATAAAAACTAATAAAAATATGAAAAAGGTTTCCACAAGAAAGTTCATTCAAGGAATATTATTTGTTAAAATTTTCTAAAAATCCTTCGGCTCCTATTGCTGTGACTGCATGCATACATATATAAAAGTATATATATATACATAGTTTCACTTCGCTGTCGCACTTAGCTGAATATGCATAAAACTGTAATGGTATATAATTTCAATGCCTGCACAAACTTTAATTAAAACGACTTTGCCGAGCGCTAAACATCAGGCGTCCCAGGCAGCCAACGCGCACCGATACACACGCAGCCATGTTGGCGCAGATTCGCAACCTCACAGATACACAGATACACAGATACACCGGCTACACAGATCCTCAGATACTTTGCTCTCTGCCGCATGACATGACGCTCCTAATGAAGTGCATGAATACGTTAACTACATGGCACCCACCGCCCGAAATCCATGGGCGAGTGTGTGTGTTTCGGTTCGGTGTGTGTGCGTGCTCATAATCATTTTGATGGGCACGTAAAATTCAAACTAAAATCACTAGAGCGTTGGCAAACAAGGTGGCAGCTGCCAAAGCCAAGGAAAAACACAGGAAAACCAACATTGGTACGGGCAGGAAACTAATATACAACATTTGCACGTGACTTTGATATTGAAAATGCTTTCGCAGGACGCAGGAGATACATCTGTATCTGTGGCAACAAAATGGCAGGTCAACAGACAAAAGTTGCGGCAGCAACTGTAGTCCAATTCGGATGTTTAGATGCCCTTGGTTAGCACAAGGATTTATGCCCCAAGTTTGGTCTATTTTTAATAATATTAATTTTTATTGTTTGGCCCAGGACCTCTTGCATTTTCCATCAGCAATTTATGACCCTGCCCCGCCCCGCCTCCTCCTACTTGTTGATACTTACCATCTCAGGAGGAGTTGTGTGTGTGCGCGCCATGACTTCACACAAAAGCCACATTAAAGTGTAAATAGTTTTGCCATTGATCAGGGGGCGGAACACAATAGTTTTCGGCGAACGTGCTTGGCATTTTCCCCGGCATTTCCCAGTAGAATGTGCTGACCACAGCTATTCGGCAAAGTCTTGACCTCAGGGCGAATTGAAAATCCATTGAGTTCCGAGGCTGGCTGGCTGGCTGGCAGTGATTAAACGGAAGCAATAAATGCCGCAGGCCACCAGGCTTTAACTTCTAATAGCCACAGCTGTGCGATAATCTAATGCAATAATTAGGTAATTAATCATATCAGACGCAGTCACCCACACACGCACACAGCCTGCCACTTGGCCATTAAGTCAGCCCACACCCACGCACTTCCTTCACGTCAGCGATAAGCGCCAGTGCAAACTGCTAATTAAAGATAAACAAAACACTTTAAAAATAACACAGAGTACGGTGGACCCGCCCGCTCGAAACCCATTCTCAGAATTATGAAAATTGAAAAGAAAATATTTAATTATATATAAAACACAAGAAGGCAGACGGAAAATAAAGCGTAAAAACGTTTACCTGTTGAAGACAACACCGGAGCGCGCGTAAGCCCGCGAGCAAATATGCGAGAGGCTAATGGAACTCATTGTTCTGCAGCTGGCCCTGTGGAAATTTTTTATGATAATGCAATCTTAAATCATTAAAAAACAACACTCGCAAGTGACGTTCCAGCAATGGGTTTCGTAAATACAAAATAACTTTTACAAGTATTTCAGTCACTTTCAAGTTACTTTACGTATGTACTTTTTTAGGGGTTTTAAGATATTAAGATCTTTGTTTATATTTTAAAAATGTATATAAATTGTAAAGCAACAAATGGACTATTATTTTATAATAGAATATTACAGAACATAACATAAATTTGTATTTTTTTATATTAATTTGTTTTTTAAGTTAATGTTCACCTTGCAGAAACAATAAGTAATTACTGAGAAATAAATAAACTCAATTCAAATAAAATCAATAAATTTCGTAATATATTTGTTATATAAATATTGAAACCCTCTAAAAGAGAATTAAATTCCAAGAACGCCTATAAAACTAAATAAAAGCCATGAGACTCTTCGCCTGACATACCAATTAGGCTAACACTGTTGATTATGAATAAATTGCTGTGCTGAAGAGGGGGCATAGGGCAGGCAAAGGAGAACAAAATAGGACAATAAACTCTGGCGGAGTGAGTAATATATATAAAAAAAAAATCCAACAAAGGAGGGCTGCGAGGACCCGCCGATTTAAAGCTCATCAATTCAGGACAAAGCAGCGCGTTGAAAACAATTGAGCAGTTAATGTTTGTTTACCCCACGTCCGCAGAAATAAAATGTGAGAAAACCCAGCAGCAGCAGCAGCAGCAGCAGCAAAAGATACAGATACAAGAGGGATGTGGCGACGGACTCAAGTGAATTTAAAGGAACGAAAAAAAAAATCCATTTGAGACTTTTCCTTTCCGTCCTCGTCCTCCCTATTTTTTCCAGGGCTTTTCTGTGGCCTGCTTCGTGTTGGCCGAAAGTTTTCATAATTGAAATAAATAAAATACGGCCAGGACGAAATTGGGGAAAATATTTTGCCCCGCCTGGGAAATCCCTCGATGAGCGCCAATCTATGTTTGTATATCAATGGAAACTCATTTATTCGGATACTTTATAAATAATGTGGATTCGCCTTATGCCCGCCGGGCTCGTTGGCACTGAGAAATTTAATCAAGCACCGTCCAGGCGGGGTGGCCGGCTCAAATAATTTTCGCAAATTCATTTACGCATTTCATTTGCCATCCCGCCCTAGTTCAATCCCCGAATCCCGCATCCCGAACTCCCACTCATCCTTTTGGCCGCTGGCATGCAAAACGTTTTTTAATCCCCGGCAACTTCTGGATGCCCGAACAAACGCATTGGCCAATTTGTGGCGGCCTGCAAAGAATGAAAGAGAGAGAAAGGGAAAAATATAAGGAGGAGAAGAAAATCCGGGGGCGTTGTGGAAAATGAATAAGTGAAACTGAAGGTTGAAGGCTGCGCGGAGCCCCGTGGCAGTTGCAGGAACATTGACAAATGGGACGAGGCCACTGACCGGCTTACCCGGTCATCTATAAGTTCCCGCTGACGAGTGCAAAGTTGCTCAATTGAAGTCGGCCTTGCCGAAAGGCACGAGATACTGTTGACAATTATCTTAATGAGTGCGCCGACCGAAAATATCAGTCGACGCGCAAGTGTATTTTTTTTAATTAAATATTGAGGAGTTGGCTTTAAAATTGGAGGATTTTAATGTTATACAAATAATGCCAGTTAAGTATTTAATCACACTTTACACAATAACCCTATTTAAATGATCTAATATATTTATAATTATAAACTTATAAGTTTACTTAAAGCCACAAAATGTATAAAATAATTTGGCTCTTTAGGAATTCTTACAGATATTCAAACCGATAAACTCTCATAAATTCTAGGTTAATATTTCTTGGCTTGTATTAAACCCAATCGACAATGCGCACAGCAAATGTTTGTGGTAAACTACCTTAAGCCAACTTGAAGTAAAATTCAAGAGCATCCCCATATTTATTTGTGACTCCCCGTGCTTGTGGGGTCTGTTGACAACACAAAACTCTGGATGCTGATCCAATCAGAGTAACCAGCCACCAATCGTCACAGCAGCCCAAACCTCAAGATTCAGGATTCGGTGAATATATTTCCATCCGCGAGGAGGAGAATACAAGGGTATATTGGAAGGGCCAAAAGGATTATAAACTTAATTATGAAAAATTTAAAAGGGATAAGAATTACTGAATATTTGTTGTAGTCCATTTATATCGAAAATTCTATAAACTATTAATTTTTGGTAGGCATTGAAAGTATATTCTTATTGCCTCTCCAAATATCAGCAAGCCAAAAAATGCAATAATTTCTCCCTAAATTAGGCCCCCAGTATGCCATAGGTATGCCACAAGGCGACTATAGGGTCTTGATTTGGGTTGCTTGGGATTTGCGAAGGACTCAGATTCATCGTCATCGTCGTCGTCGTCGTCGTCTGTCAACTGTCGTCGGCCGGGCGGGTTCACGTTCCGACCCCTAACCCTTGTGCCATATTATCATAGCTGGGGGATGGGAACTCACGACTTGCTCTTACTTTTATTTATTTTTATATTATTCGAGAGCAGCGCTGCTCTACTTTCAATAACTGTGAATAAAACCGAATGAATGAACTGGCTAACCTTGCCGCTGGCTGGGGAGGCAGTGGGCCCTGCTGCTCGGCTTTGTGTTCGGTTTATTAAAATATACATTTTCCTTTTTTTCATTTGGCTTCCTTTCTATTTGCCTGTGTCTGTGTGTGGCCTCACTCTTTGGCTTGGCAAATTTTGCTGAGCAAAAAAAAAAATCGACTCGATTATATTTTCGAGTCGCCGCCGCAGGTCAAAATGTCAGCAAAAAACTGGACAATATAAGCATACTACAAGATGTACAGTAATTACTCGAAAAATTATATATATTCATATTTGTTTAAGTTGTGTTTTTAATCAGAGTTATGTTAAGTGATGTTTTAAATAATTGAATGAGCTTTTGTAATTTTTATGGAGTTTTAAAAATTGTTATTTAATAAATGCGTTTGCCTAAATAAAATTCAAAAATTGTTTCATTTACATTAATAAATTATAGGTTTTTATAAAAATTCTTTGCTTAATAAATGTAGAATTATTTGTTAGTTATAAAGCTAATAAAATAGTAAAATATTTAGCCTATAATCGAGTTCCTTTTATTTATAATTTGTCAGTAGCCACTGTTAATTTAATAACTCAAAGGTTTTATTAAAATTCTGTCCTTAATAAATATAGAATTCTTTGTTAGTTATAAAGCTAATAAAATAGTTAAATATTTAGCCTATAATCGAGTTCCTTTTATTTATAATTTGTCAGCAGCCACTGTGTATTTTTATGTTGGCTGATAAGTGCAATTTTTTGTATTTATTTTTAGGACTTGTGGCTTTAGAATATTTTATGCGCATTTGCATGTTCTTTTTTTTTGGTTTTGTTTTTTTCATGCCTGTTTGGCTCTCGAAGATTTATTTGTCAGATACGCTCTTTTAGATGATTTATGAAGGCGGCCCCCGCGTAACCTCCGACTCCCCGATTTCAAGCAGCTGAGCTGGCTGCCCAGGAGAATTGTGTCAAACCTGTGTGCCCCCCAAAACTCTCCCCTCGACAAGAGGGTTTTGCCCCCATCACCTGCAATGAGTGTTGTTGTTCATTGGAGGCTATAGTCCGTTCCATCTGCCTGTCCGCCGTCGTGATGCCCGACAAGCGACCCCTGGATCCACTGCAACCGGTGCTCTACATTGACCACACCCACACGCGTCAGACCTACCGGAAGCGGGCTTTGCATCTCCATTCTTCGCTGGCTGATGCCTTGAGGGCCATCCACCCAAAGGTCAATCTGCAGCTGAGGATCAACGATGGTGGCGAACCGCAGGCGGGAGCCTTTGAGGTCGCCGTGGCAGCCACACCCACCGAAGACAGAACGGCGCGGAACAGGGTATGGACGGGTCTAAAGCGAATGCCGAGTTCATCTAAAATTCCGCATGTGGACGACATTTTCAGCCCAGTTTGTTTTGCCCTCAAGCTGCGGGATCCCCACAAGGAGTCGCATCGCAAGATGCTCACCAATTTGAGGCACAACGAGGGCACGCGTGATAAGTAGTTCATGGGGGAGTTCTGGCTCTGGGAAATCTATAATAAATAGTTTGATGTATTAAACAATTCACATTTTAAATTATTTTTAGGGATCTGTAAGGAGTTTATTAAGTTAAGAAAGACACCAGAACTTTGAGTTCCTTAGCCCCACAAAGCTAATGGGAAATTCCCAGAAAGACGCCATCCAAAAGGTCAGGCTTCATCTTGTCTTGTGAATATTCAGCAGCGGCTCATAGCCGAAATTTTAAGCAAACGAATCCCTTTACGAGGCGGCGCCTACTCTAAGGATAACACTTAAATCCGAAACTAATGAAAAGACAAACTATGTGCCGGAGGAAACTGCCACTTTGCTCGCGACTAAAGTGTGATGTGCAACTGCATACAAGCGGCAGTTATGGCAGCGCCCAAAGGATGCAAATGAAAATGCCAGGAGCCAGTGGAAAGGCAAAGGAAAGGCAAGGGAAAGGAAAGGAGCTGCCGCCCATTTGCTGCTCATTTTCGCCGTGGGAGGCACCGTTAAGATTTTCGGCTCGTTTTTGGGGTGGAGCGACAGGAGCTCAAGTTGAGTGCTGCATTTCGGCTTCATTGCATCTCGCTGAGCAAAGGGTTCTCCTGGCAAGGGGAGGGGCTGGAAAATGGGGGGAGGAGGGACGGAAGCAAAGGAGCAAGGAGCACAATAAATCCCCTTCTTAAAGTAGTTGTATAATATTTTCGTTTGCCAAGTATTTCGTTGCCTGTCGGCCTGCCTTTTGCTGCCTTCGGAAAAGTCTTCTTTCCTGACTTAAGTTTTCAGCACGCACACACACATGCTCGTACAAACAACACACGCACACTCATTAAAGTGAAAAGCACACACACACACACACACACATGTACATGATACGTGAGGGGTAAACAGATACAGTGATATCATAATAAATAACAAATAAAGTGTGTAAAATTATACAAAAAATTTAAATGTTATGGGTTTTATAAAAAGGAATTTCCTTTAAAGCTTATAATTATATTTTAAACTAATTTTTATTAGTAAATATAATACCATTTGGCCATGTTTGCTATGCTATTTTCAAGAACTTTGTTGGTTTGTTTGGCTGATTTCGAATTTTCCTAAAAAAAATGCTTAAAGAATTAGTCAAAATTATTTAATTCTGTAAAAGGCAATAGTAACAATATAATAAATTCTCCTCCCTCTCTGTTGGTTAATCAATTTCCTGTTTTAGCAGAGAGAATACACTTAAATATTTCCTGGAATCAAGTAATATTTGTTTATGATTTTCTTTAAAATTTCCTCTCTCCCAGAATCCCCTGTACATAGAGCACTTCATGTGCCTGTGTGAGCGATGCTTGACAGGATGTGCGAGCCTGAGCTTGAAAAGCAGCATAAGTAGTGGAAAACGGCAGCATATTAATCTTGCGAGCAACAACGGCTAAAACAATAGCAACAGCAACTGCCACGAAGACATTGCACCAGGACCTGCACTCCTTTCTCTTCCTTCCGCCCAAAAACTAAATCGTTTGTGTGCTCTTTTTATTTTTCTACATTTTTTGTTGTTGTATTTTTGCACAAAGTAAATGAACTTCATTATAAATAAGACGTCTCTGGAGTTTCTCTGCCTTGTTTTTCTTTTGGTTTTTGCTTGTTATTTTTTTTTTTTTTATTTGTACTTGCAGTCTTGGCTTTCGGTTTCAGAGTCAGTCGCTGTTGTCTGGCTGTTGGGAGTTGGTGCCAGAAAAAAAAAAAAAACAGGACAATAAGGTTGCAGACTTTTTAGGGAATTTTGCGGAGTTTTTGACAACTAAGGGATCACGTTTCGCTTAAAGTGTGAGTTAGGACCTATGATTTATATAAACATAAATAATTATTACTTGTAGTAAAATATATAAAAGAAATAAATAATAAATTATTATTAGAAAATTTAAGTTCTCTTTAAGCCTCAGTTTGCAGCTGTTCATTTATTTTTTTGCCTCGACTTTCCTTTGCCTTCCAACATTCTTAATAAAATTCTTGTCATTTACATTTTGCTACTGATGCAAATATTATTAAAAACTAGAAAGGAAGCTAACTTCGGCAAGCCGAAGTTTAAATACCCTTTCAGTATGTAAGTAATTAAATATGCCAATTTTCCCCATATCGTTCCTATGGCAGCTATATGATATAGTAGTCCGATTTCGATAAAAT
>JAEIIU010053792.1:0-35292 GCA_018874675.1 Drosophila baimaii | reverse complement strand
CTAACCAATTTGATCCGATAAATAGTTTTTGAATTATGGCTGTAAACGTGAATCACAGAGTTCAATTTTTGTAAAATAATTTTTCAATCGAAAATCCGCAGACTCGAAATTGAAGATAGAGGTATGGTTCCGTGGGCAAATATTCTCGAAATAACCCATAGAACACGAAAATCATATACCCTTGATCGATTTTTTTCACTCCCTACAAATCGACCCGCCCTAATGTATATATATTATATTCTTATCATATTTCTTGAATTTAATATTAACAAGCGAAATGTACATATTTCCCCGGAACTCATTCAGTTTCCTAAAATGTTGATTGAACCTAAATATTAAGGGTCCGATTTCCATATAGGTAGACCCTATTAACTCCAAATATTTCTGTCAGTGCACATGCGATCTAATCTGGTGCCAGCTAGCGCCACAGACTCACTTGCCCGGATTGATGGGCCAAACGTGGATGGATGACGGACTGACTAGTTGGATAAGTGCTTCCTTTTTCCAACAAATTTTCGGCTCAAATTACAAGGTGAGAGACGAGAGACTGGGGGATAGGTTGGAGGACTCCACTCGAGCAGGCGGAGGGGACCATGAGCATGTGCAAGTTGTCAGGCCAGCCGACAGTCAGCGAAAGAAACACTTGAAAGCGCAATTATCAGTAGCTGGGCACCGGGCGCATTAAGTATACGCCGCATTGTCAGTTAATTTTCACTGCAAGCATTTTCGGCCATTTCACGTTTTTATTTTAGGGCCCTGGCGTCGCGTCGCCTCATCACCGTCATCATTATGCATGATGTGACACTTTTGACCCTGTTTCCTACAACCCTCCGTCCTCGTCGTCGTCGTCGTCGTCGTCGCCATCGTCTGGAGTTGTTATTTGGACTCGGATCCGTATGGGGCAGCGCAAAGGTGGCGGTACTCAGTACTCAGTATTCGTCATTCGCTAGTGGAATCAATAGGCGATAGACGAGCGCCATATGTCTCCAATTAGCCGGTGCGACCAAATAATTGATTTTACACTTGGCAGCCGGGGAATGCGTCACTCTCGAGGGCCATTCACCAATTACAGGAGCCCGAAAAAGGCGCCAGAATGCCAGAATGCATCACTTGGCCCAATAGGGTGTGTGATATTGACTGAATGACTGACTGGCTGACTGGCTGACTGCCTGATTGAGTGTCGCCCGATTGCTCGCTCCTGCTCCTGCCGCTGTTGTTGTTTCATCAAATTAATTCTCTGTCGCCAAATTTCGACCATCGAGGGTTGCTGCTGCTCTCGTAATTATTAACGCCAAGCTCGGACTTTCAGGAGTCCGTCGAAACGGTGTTGTGCCTGCATTTACATATTTTACGAGACGACTCAATTAGGTTAACCACAAAATAAAAAGCCTCAGTGCAAAGGTTTACATATTTCAAATTGAATTTATGCACCCTCCAGTCAAATGTCCCACCTTTTTTGTCAATTTGTCAGAGTTCCCTTCCCCCCTCGTCGCCGTCTCGCTCGGCAATTGCCATTCAACAACTCCCCCGAACAAAGAACCCGCGCACAGTGGAATGCCAAGTCATTGTGGGTACCGAAAATATTTAGACATTTTTGCGTTTTATTAACAAATATACTTTTGGGAAAGGAGGTTATTTGTTTGCGTGGGTTTTGGGTCATTTTATAAGTAATATATACAAACCATTTGTGGTCTAGATTCAATTGGAATTATTTATTTATGGCTTAAAATGAAATTGTTGCTTTTGTATGAAGGTTCTTGCTAACTCGAGGTCTATATGGCTTTATTTAATATATATAATTGGAGAATCTACTATATTCTAAATCAAACCTAGACAAGTTTCGTCAGAGAACAAGTTCATCAGGTTTTTTGTACTGTCAGCTTCACTTTCACCAAGAAAGCTCTTCAGTAAACTTCACTTCCAATACATCAACATTTGCGCTTTTTTATACTAGCGTGTCACAGAATTCAGACTTGAGAATTTCTAGGGCACTCTTCGTAATAACTTTCGTTAAACTTAATGTTAGCAGTCAGAGAGGGGAATTTTATTTCCTATCTAATTATTTTTTTTAACAGCAAAAAGATAAGATATGAGGCTTTAAGGTGGGTATGTATATGTAAGTGATGAGACTCTGGCAAGAGCCTCCAATTAAAGCTTGGCTCCTTTTTGATCCGTTAATAATCCATGATTTAAGTTCAAAATAAAGAACAATAAATATTTATTACCTCAAACAATTGATTAAATAAGAGTAAAAATGTCTTCTTATGTAAAAAATATTATGAAACAAGAAGTTCTTCCTTACTGGGAACTAAATTTGTTTCAAACAGAAGCTGCTTTTGATTGTGCTTATTGACTAGAAATAATTTTCTTTCTTGATTTATATAAGTAAAATTGAATTTAGTAAAAATAATATTAATCCTTTTTTAAGCTCTCCACTAAGGACTCCCTGGACTTCCTGCCCCACTGTACCTGAAGCTTATTGACAAAGGAACAACAAACACATACAGACAGCGAGCGTTTACCACAATATAAAACATTTAACGTGCACATCTTTAAATCTTTTGACTGACATTTGCTCACTTTTTCCGAGGGGCGGTGGGGGGGTGGTTGATGAGCAGCGACGGCGGCTGGCAAGTGGGAGGGCACACTGGGATCAGGGAACTGCGAACTGGGAACAAGGAACTGGAAACTGGGAGCCGGGGACAAGCGAACCCCATCATTAAGTGCGTAAATGTACTGTAAATAGACAAACGCGCTTTGAATAAAATTCAGCCAAAAGAGTTGCATTGTTGTCGGCCTTTCGAGTGGGTGGAGTGGCTACAGAATGGGTGGGTGCGAGGCGGTGGTTGGGCGGCCGGGCGGCTGGGCGGCTGGCGGCGGCGGCAATGCAAATTCCCTGAACAAACAACAGCCCAAAACCGAGAAAAGCCCATCTGCGCCCATCTGCTCAGACAATTGCGAACAGTCAACAAGGCGAATCAATAAATTCAACTTTATTATGATAATTTGTCAGAGGAAGAGTACACGCGCAGAAAAAGCTAGTTAATCTGCTGGTATTAATATTATTTGGGGATAAATAGGATAAGATGAGATTCATCAAATAATATAAACTAACACAAATGAAATGCTTAATTAAAATTGGAAATAAAATTCAAAGAATCGTTGGTTCTTGATTTACTTATTTATTAATTTAAATAATAATGACTTTTTTTTATTAGTTCAGTATATTAATTGAGGATAATATATAATTCATAAAAGTTGCCTTAAATACTATATAAAATAGAAATGATAAAATATTCTTAAGAAAATGCTTAATTACAATTGAAAATTAAGACAAAGAATATTTGGTCTGCAATGAATCGCCTTTTCTTAATTTACTTATTATTTTTTAATTTGAATATTTATATTGATATTTATTAGGTAATCATTTAAATTAAAAACTAAAAATTAATTTAAATTTTTATATTAATCTTTATTAGGTAATCATTTTAATTTGAATGAGCAGTTAGTTAACTTTATTTAATACATTAAGGTTATTTACTAAATCTGTTTCAATTCCACAACGAAAATTAGTTCTCTTCGTTAACAATAGTAAATACTTTAATATTTGCTGGGCTATATGTTATACTAAAGCAATATAGAATTTGGACTTGGGAATTTCTAGAGCACTTTTCTCAATGTAATAAATAAGAAATAAGGAATTTTACATCCAGTCTGTCGCTACCGATAGGACTCCAACATTTGGGGGGTTATATGTTACGCTAGCGTGTCACAGAATTCAGACTTGGGAATTTCTAGGGCACTCTTCGAAACAAGAAATATGAAATGGTGGATTCCATACCCACATTCTGTTATTTTGAATCGTTTCAAATGAATGGAGCTTATTTAAATATTATTCCAATATGGTAATTATTATAATTACAATTTAAAAACTCGTGAGTTCAGTGTAACTCTTGGCTGTTAAAGGGAATCGGCTTGGTGGTTGTACCAAAAGTTTGTCAAAATATTTGCAGCATTAAATGAGCAAGGCAAACACTTCACACATGCTCAGGACCTTAACCCTTTTCACTTGTGCTGGGTACACTCCACCACTAGCATCTCCCATGCCTGCTCCTCCGCCGAGGGCCTGGGCGTGGCTGTGGGGCATTTGAAGATGGGGACAGCAAGGACAACGAGGACGAGTACTCTTCACGGCTTCATTAACGAAATCCACTGGCTTCGGTTGCGGAATAACCTGACACTCGTACTAATTGTCGCCCTGGCATCCAAATGAAAGATGAGTCGCTGTCTCCGTCGCTTTCCCTTTTGTGTCTCTAATGAGATTTGTCCCGAGAACCATCGATATATACCTTTACATGCCCTTATATACCAGTCTCGCTGGTTGGGAAGGGGGAGGGGAAGTCGGACTCGTATTCGGATTCGGAATGGGAATCAGAATCGTGTTCTGGCGAAAGGTGCGCATTGGACAAAAGGAGGCGTCGATGCGTAATTCATAAGAGCATTGAGAAGGCATCACCCGGACGGAGTGCCCGGGTCTCTATCGAGATGATGTCTTCATCCTAGCAAGATGGGCGTGCCCATATTGTGGTCGTGTCTCGGTGCTAAAGAGCCTCGCCTCCACTGCGGTCTGGAGATCCCTCTCCCTCATCCTCTCCCTCGGCTTCGGCCTCGGCTTCGGATTCGGATTAACAAAAGCACTCAGCCAACTGATTCTGATTCTGAAAACATTTCCGCTGGCATTGTTATTGTTGTCCTAGCCCACAGACCGCATGGATTTGGAGATTTTGGAAACGGATTAGAGAATCAGGGAATCAGAGGAGCGGGAACGCATTAACTGTTCTGCTCTGCTCTGCCCTGCTCTGCTCTGCTCACAATATTCATGAGTCCGGGTAACAACTGGCAGATTTTTCAGGGCGATTACTGAAACTCGGTGTAAACGGTTTTCGGCTAGATAGCATCGCTGAAATGATGGCCGCTGGAATGTGTTCCATCTTAGGTTGCACTTCCCGGTTTCCCTGGAGTGATGACTTGGTTTAAGAGATGTCTTAAGATATACATAATATCATATTCCGTTAGGGGTTTCAACTATAATTTTTTTAATGGGAAGCAAGTTAAATTGAATTTGAAATTTTAAACAGCATTTACAGTTTAGAGGGAGAATGTTTGAAAACACATAATGACATATAACATAGGTCATAAAATTTTTGTATTTATTTTATTCACTAAATGAAGTTGGAATCTTTTATAAATTAAAATTTTTATTTGCTTAAACCAAGTTTAAACCTTTTTTTCAAATTACATTTCTTGCCTGATATTTAATTAATCGTTATTATTTTTATATATTAATAATAATTACTTTATTATTATATTATATTTCTTATATTATTATTATTATTATGCAATACATTTTTAGCCCAGGTTAAATCGAAATTATATCGACGCAGTTTTGCGAAATGATCGTATGTCTTATGAAAAACCCTATGAAATACGATAATTTCGCAAATCTGCGTTGATATGTACTAACCATTAGAAGGGAACATGATAAGCATCCCCAGGCGAGTCGTAAATTTTTCGGACAGATAAAGTCCCTGGTAACGACTGCTTTGTACCCTCCCTGTTAAAATTTCTCGGACAGATAAAGTTCCTGCAAAGAAAACTTAGTTTTCTACCGAATCAGTGTGAGAGCTAAGATTAACAGGGACTAGGGCTCCCTGTTAAGTCTTTTTCGGTTCGACAAAACTGAAAGCTGATGTAAGAAATTCAACTGAACAAGAAGAAAAGGCATCACAGCTGTTTTAAATGCAGTTTGTTGTGTTTGCTTGCGCAATTAGGTGCTTAACAGCACTCGGTTAGCCTTTCTCGTTGGGATAAATTACAGTAACGGGAGAAACCAGATTTAAAGATAAGTTTATCTGGTTTACGGTCAAATATATATTTGAAACCATAACAGTAAGCCAAGAAATCGGTTTTAATGTTTAATCTCTGCCATAACCTTAGAAATGATCAATTTACTTAATTATTTAACAATTTCCCTCCACATCCTTACTCTACCGACCCTCGTAAAGCCCCCAATAGCTGCTGCAATTGTGAAACTTAATTCGAAGTGCATTAACTTAATCGGCCAATGGCCGCCTTCATTTGAGCTAATTAAACTGAATTGCTATTCCAATTTTCCACTTGCATTCAGAGACTCGCCCTGGGACCATCATCATCTCATCCGAGTCGGTTGGAAAATTGAAAATTGGGGCTGTGTTCAGGGCAAGTGAGCTTTTCTCCATTGAAATAATCTCTCTCTCTCTCGTCCGGGGCGCACAATGCATTGTGCGGAGATTGAAAAATCGTATTGAATTACTGAAACAAAAGTGAAATAGGGAAACTAGAAACAAGACACAGGACCGGGGCTACATAGGAAAATTGAAGTTAAATCAAAATCCATAATGTGGCGGGGTTCTGCCCATTGTCTTCGCCAGCGAATCCCGATTGAATTATGAATTAATAAAGATGTTTTGCCCGCAGGCCAGATTTGGGTTACGCCAGCCAGGCCCGGCCCGGCCCGGCCGGGCTCGGCCCAAAGACAAAAAGGGCAGGTCAACCCAAGTCACAACCCCTATGGAAAAGTGAGTTTTGGCTTTTTAGATTTTGGCAAACACGCACACGAACTTGGAACAACAACAGCGGTCCGGATATGTGTGTGTTTTCGGTGTGTGTAACTTGAGGATGCACTTTTTGCCGCCGCCCCTTCGTTTATTGAAAGATAATTGGGTTCGGGCGATGAGCAGGGCCGGATCTGAGCGACCAGACAAGCGTAAAGTTCACCCAAACTCGCAATTCAATTGAGATTCAAATTCACTTACCCCAACCCCAGCCCAGACTCGGAATCGACTTCTAATATTTCAGCTGCCCGAACTGACACATCACCACCATCACATCATCGTCGTTGTAACGCCCTCATCCAATCCCAATCCCAATCCCACTCCCCCCGCCTTTGACGTGTAAATGTTATCTCTTTTACAAATTAAGCCCCGCTACACTTTCCTCCTCGCAACGGATTTTCGGCCTTGTGGCGGATTTTCATCTATGGGCCCTCTCCACCCTCCATCCTCCACCCTCACCAACAAAAAATGCCCAACAATTAAATGTAATTTGAACTTACTGACATCAGCGTGTGTGATTCGTGTCGTGTGTGATTCGTGATTGTGTGTGGCGGAGTCCCAGGCACACACTGTATTCGGGGGAGATCGCCCAGAAGGGGGATAGATAGTATTTGATAATTATTTCGTACAGATTGAAGCTTTGAATTGCTGGATAAATAGGATAATTGCTCGCAACCATGATTCCAATTGTAAATAATATTTGTATAATTAAAGTTTTTGGTAGGCATACTTCAAATACAATATTTAAACAGAACGAATAGATCAGGAAATTGTTTTCATCATATAAATATATACATACATATATTAGGTAAGTTAAGATTTAATTGAAATAAATATTAGTTCCTCGAATGAACATTAATATTAAGATTGAAGAAAAGGCTAGTAAACTTTTTGGGATTTGGGGAAGTTTGGAAAATATTTGTTTAGTTTTTAAGTATTTAAATTCAGAGAATAATCTAGAGAGGGATGTTATGTATTTTTAAATAATATATATATACAAAAGCCTAATTGTAGAGTAGAGAAACCCTTTTACAAAATGTAATACATTCACAGATTTATTGGGAGTTTATTATGTAAAGTTCAAAAAAATTATTCAAAACTTTAAGACTATAATCTAATCTGTAAAACTGTATTTAGCTTTCAATATGTAAAATGTAATAAATAATGCTTTCAAAACAGGTAAACTTTTATAATAGAAGTAAAAAAACAACATTTCCCACTGTTTTCCTCTCTACAAGTTATTAATACTCTATCGGATATCAGCTTTATGGTAAAGATTATAATACCCACTGCTCCTCCAACGATGTATCGAATGTCACAAAAAAACTCATTGAGATTTTTAATAAATTGTTAAGCAAATCTCCATCGAATTGACCTTCCTCTGCGCGGTGTCAGCTTTAAATCGGTTTAGGTTCAGGGGCCGCACACACACTCGCCCACACAGATACTCGCACCGCGGAGATATACTCATATCCAGACAGCCGGGAGCGATGCAGATGCCAATGGAGAACATGATCCCAGCCAGCGTTGACCACAAAGGGGTCAGAGAATCGTGCCAGTGAATTGGTAAGCTTTACACTGCACAAAATAAAAGACTGTTCTAAACTTAACTTAACTTTTAAGCTAAAAAAAAATGATATTTCCATTGGCATTAAATCATCTTACGTACTTTCGCTCAATGTCTATATAACTTGTAATAAAAATAACATAATCTATATAACCTGACAATATAATAATATAATATAATAATAATTTTGTCCGACTGAGAAATTCAACAATGTGGCTAGATATGAGAAAAATAATAGCCAATAAGTCAAGATATTGAGCAACACTAATCTAAATCCAGGTGAGATTTACATATAAATATTTTCAGCTACTTTTTGAAATCAAAAGCGTATGACTCTAAAGGAGTATTATGTTCTTGCATTTTTTGCGTATAAATTTTTAAGATCCATATTATTTTGTTCATTTCTCATTAATCTTTAAATATATATTTAATATCTCCGATTTAATGAAAGTCAAAGCTGTTAAAAATTACAAACTTTACAAGTAAAGTATTACCACCTGCCTTGGTTTTTATTTTTTCTTTTGGGAATACTTTTAATATTTCACTATTTGATATTTCAAAAGTACTGGTAAATCTTAATTGTGGATCATCTATGTATAAGTTCCAACAATCACCAGTGTATCCGGAGCTAAATTCTGTGACAAATACTAATTTTTGCACTTTAACTTAAATCTCCCTCGGTGACGTCATTGATCGCTTGGAATATTTGGAAATTTCGGCCTTTGTCTTGCCGACCTCAAACCCCATTTGAGAATACATCTGCATACAGCAGGCATGTGTTTGCGGGCAAAAACGACACGAATGCCAAATCGGCTTAAGGGCAAGTTATCGGCATTTGAAAATAAAAACACGCGCATTATCGACACCAAGCAGAACAGAAGGTTGATATGTGGAAGTGCACTGCAAAAAAAGAAGATACTACTGAAACAAATTTGCTTCAGTGATCCCGAAAGTGAAAATAACGAAAAATGTTGTTGCTTAAAATCGATTAAAGTGCTATTTCTACTGGTACTGATGGTTACTGATGAAGCAAAATAACTATCTTTGAAATAGGTACATAAATTGTCCTTCTTATTACCTTTGACAAGATCTTTTAAATAGATTTTTTAAACTCAATGAGCACTCGTTCTAAAAATATAATAAATGGACTGTAAAAACTAATATTACTTGCATTAAAAGTTGGAATTGAAATGAGCCTTGAGAATATGAAAAACATGGAACTAAAATCTTTTTTTACTTAATGGAAACTTTATGAATTTTCTATGCTCTAATATTATAATAAATACAATATACTTTCAAGTATTTCGAAAATTTCAAATAAAATACTTTGCGCAAAAAAAAAGGAAATATTAAATGGTTTCTGTACTGGTTATTGAAACTTAAAAATAAGTCTTAAATTATATTTACTTTCTACTATAGGCAGTCCTAACATTTAATAAAATATTCAGAACTCAAAGGTTACCATTTTATGGAAAATGCACAAGTCTAAGAATTTCTGTCTTATATATTATTATTATTATTATTATATATGGTATATTATGTACAAACAAGGTAACCGTTCGTTTCTCTCAACTGCATTGCCTCTGGCCGTATGCGAGGCGAGGATGAGGATGTCAAAGCCATCGTCTGTCTGCCTGTCAATGCGTTTTCCATTTGTCGCCTCTAATGACACACATATTTAGGTGTTAATCGCCTCATTGGAACGCTGGCAGCGGATTTGCTCGCATTGTTGTCCGGCGGTTGGGTTCGGAGACGGAGTCGGGGATCTGCTATTTGGGATCGGGGGATTGGGACGGGGATCTGGGTTTCGCAGGGTAAATATTGATGCTGCGATTATGACTATTGATGCGTTCACAATGGACTTTGCCGGGCATTATCCTTTGGCCGATCAGCCAGATAGATCTTCCTCACCGTTTCGGTTTCTCCACAATCCTCCTCCTTCTCCTCCTCCTCCTGCTCCGGCGATTAGTCGTGATTCCAGCCGGGGCTTCAGTCAATCGTATTTTGGCTTTATGGCACATTATCCCCTAAATCGCAAACAAAACTGCAAACAAATTGCCGCAAAGCGGGTCCCCGAACAGTGTATAGGAAGGACCCTCCGGTTCGGGCCAAGCGGAGCATATGCTCTCGGAATCCGGAATCCGGATCGGCGGCATCCTTGGCCTCCGTAGGGTATTAGGGAAATTGCCAAATGGCTTCAGTGGCGGAGGAAGTGAGCTGCCAATGATACGATACATCCGATGCTCGCTCTCTGTCCCACTGATCCGCCCAGCCGACTTGGGGTTGTTTAATCCGATCGTGTTCGGGGTGTTTGCTAAATTAGTTCGGCATTTATGTTTGCTTATGGATATTAATGGATGAATTTTGAAATACAAATTTCATATTTGATCAAACATCTGTTATGTTATGTCGGCTTTAGAAAAAAATGGTTTACCGTTTTAGGAATATAGGGTTAGGTAGATTATAAAATAGGTTATAAGAGTTATAGAATAAATGGTGGTTTCTGTAAGGTAAAAATTAAAGAAGACATTTACAAATCGTGATAACAATGTTACAGTTGAAAAACTAATTTTAAGTTAGCTATTTCTACAATTCCAAAATAACTATATATGTACATACATAAATGTACTTGTATTTTTATTTGTATTTGAAACTGCTTGTATCTTAAAAATCTACTTGTTACCAATATTATAATATTTTGGTTACCATACCACATATGTATATACCAAAGATAATGTAATAATAGGATGCGTTACGCCGAACGATTTTTCGCACTGTAGCAATTATATATTTATAAATTAATATACAAATCTTAGATTTTGATAAATCTACGTTTGATTTAAGGCCTACCATTTGATTCTGTAACTTCTATTTTTTTAATTTATATCAAATCGTTGATTCAGGCTTTGTTAAACGATTACAGTATAATTTGAAATAACAAGGGAATTATAAATTAATTCCATTACATTTTAATTTCCTCTTATTTTTTTATAGTAATATATGAATTAATATATAAAGGTCTGCCTCCGAGGTTTTGTTGGAGTTAAAGTTATCTATTTTAAAGAAACCTTAAAAAACGCTTAAAGAAAAAGAACTACTTCACTTTTATGTTGCAAAAAAATGGGAAAGGGAATCTTATTTTTATAAATTTGAAAGTTATAGGTACTATTTTGAGAGAAGCATGCGCTTTTTTGGATAAGTGTAATTTGTTAATAATATTAATATTTAATTTATAAAAATTTGTGTAATTCCTTTTATCAAAAACGGTTTAAGGCTTTTATTTTTTGTTATTATGGTAATCGTTTTCAGAGAAAAATATATCCAATATCTGCTTCTATATTGGATATATTTTTCCAAAAAGAGCTAATTAATTTAGGTAGCGGAAAATCCATAAATACATCAAAAAATGAAGCCGAATGATATGTAATTTTCCAGTGATAGAGAATTCCCACACTTGGGCGACACATATGGTTGGCGTTAACCGAACGCCCCCTGGCCAATATGAACAATCACACTCACAGATACATACAGACGTACATTGTATGTAACACACATAAATACAGACACATCCCGACGAGGGTTTGACAATTATTTTTAGAGCCGTCGCCGTCGCCTCTTCTTTTAATTGAAGTATATGTTAAGCTGCTATATATATACGTACGCACAGATGTCTGTGCGTATGAAGAACGCAATGCTGATCATGTGACGACCTCGCATATTGTTCTTTTCCGAAAAAAAAAACTCAGTTTCATTCATCTTTTTGGTAATCAACCCCTGTCAGACAGACATTTATATACAGATATATATGATATTACTTACGGCGCCGGCGTTGTCAGTTTCATGGAATATTCATCACATTTTCAACCACTGTGCGGCTGTAACGGTTTGCATTGGACAATTGCCAGTTAGCCAATCACAGCGCGGCAAGTTAACAGCGTCTGTTAACAGAGTGATACTGCTTGCGCCGCACTGCTTCACAAGCAGTGGAAACCCAAACTGCTTCTACCACTGCTTCTATAAACACTGAAAGAAACCATCAAGTTTTGTTTGTTTTAAACCATTTTTATTTCTAAAAAATTAACATGCCTTTTGTTGTTGTTTTTTTGTTGTAGCTAGAATTATAATCACTAATTAAGTAAATGTTTTGTTTCTGTTCTTAATCCATTTGGTGTTTTCCTTCTTGTTTTTCCTATTTTTCGTTTCGTTTCTCTGTTATCGCTTTAATTCTATTAAAATTTAACATGAAAGTTCAGCTAAAAATTGCTCAATTGTTACATTCAACGTTATACGCCTTGTTTTCTGTGTTTTTTGTTTGTTTGTTTGATTTCGAAATGGATTGATTCGTATAACAGCTTGAGGCGCTAGAGTTTTTTTTATTAACAAAGTTGTTCTTTAATGTGTATATGATGCGTGTGTATGCGTATAAAAACAAAAACAAAATTACGCCCTATGTGGTAAATTACCGAGTAAGTAAAGTAAGTAAGTAAGTAAGTAAGTGGTAAATATATATATTAACTGAACACAACAAACCATTTTTACACGCTTGAATTGGCTAGATAGAGCAAATAAGGGCAGGGGCCTTGGGGGGTGGCGGTGATTACCATAACTAATCAATATAAGTGGTAATAATTAGAACAAGGTCCGGGAACGTAATGTACATAATATGTGCAAATATATGTGCTGCCAACGGAGATGAACAACAAAATGATATTAACAAAAAAAACCTTCGACTAAGAATTAATGCTACCTAAAAAGTACAGATCAATAACAACCAAGGAAGATGTAGAAGAAATTAAGGGGCGTGGCGAAACCCCTAATAAGAACAATGTGATATATTCGTCGCTTCCTCTCCTGCTACTTATCTTTTTTTTTTTTGTTTCTTTACATACATAATTAATGGATACAAGTGTGTGTTTTGTTACTTTCGCTATCAGCCCTAGAATTTTGTTTTGTGAACATCATGGACGGATGTTAATCTGAAGTAAAAATTTTGGCGCACAGTGGCGCCTTGCTGGCTCTGCATACAACCCGTGACGTCAGCAAAGGGGGGGAATTCGGGGATCCGGGGGGAATAGAGGGGACTGGGAACGGGGGAAAGGGCACTTGTCGCAATTTTGATTTACACTAAAGTTAACTATACTATATAATCAACAGCTCCTCCTCCATTGTCGTCGTCGTCCAGTTGCTTTGTTTTCTGTTTTTCTTTTTTTTTTTTTGTACAGTGATCGCTCGCATCATCGCTCATCGCAGATGTGTAGATATCAGTAATATATATGTATGTAATGCTATATCATAGGCATCTAAGGCATAGTTCTTGTCTAAACAATAAAGTTCCCTTTACTCATATTTCGATTTACCAATTATTTACAACAATTTCGTATCACAATTGTAATTTTTGCATGTTTTTGTCTTGCTTGTTTTTTGTTATCCTTGTTGTTTCTATCTCTTTCTTTCGTTTTTTAGAAAAATGTTCCTATGCTTCGCTCTCTGTGTTGTATGCAAACTGACGAGCAGCACTGTGCGAATATTCGAAAGGTTTTTGGGGGGGAATCCCCAAAGTGTGTGTGTGTGTTATTGTGTTAGATATAAGTTCGAATTCAAACTAGGAGCTATGTGTGTGAAAGGTACGAGTATATAATAATTGAATTCATAATTCGATAACCTCTTGCTAAGCTAAAAGAATCTGTATCTGTATCTGTATCTGTGATTTGAAATCGCTTTAAAAAGCGCCCAAAAGTATGCTACGCATTAGTTAGCCTACTTTTGAGCGCTCTTCCAAGCGATTTCCCTGTGTTTGTGAGAGACAGAGAGGGTGTGTGTGTGTGTGTGTGTGTTTATAACCTGGCTATATTCTGGTATATGTAACATTCGCTTGTATATATAGATATAGCTTCTCGCTTTATATCCGCTTCAAAGCGTATAATTAAACTCGCTGCCTTGACGCATTAAACTCTGAAAACATAACAAATTTAAAGCCCTTTGCTGAAACTGTATAGGCATATATATATATACTATATATATCAGATGTATCTATGTGTGGTGTGAGTGTTCTTGTTGTGGTGGGGAAGTGGGAAAGGGGAAGGGGAAGGGGAAGGGGTCTCTAAAACCATAAACTGCCACCTTTGAGGCGAGCCTTAGCTAATATTGTATGTATGTGTAATGTATGTATAATGCACTAAAACCGACTTAAGCGGACTTACTAACGTAAGTTGGTTGCTGGTTGCTGGCCAGTTGAACCGGCTGGAAATTATTGCCAAGTACTTAAGGACTAAACTACGAACCTAAGGCATAATAAGACTACATAACAGGGTTCTCCTACTCCGCGATCTCTCATCTCTCCGGGAAGGTATTTACGTCCATCGACTCGTTAAGGGATTAGGTAACTACGTAGCTCTCATTTGATCTTTCGTACTCTCTGCATGCAGATCATAAAAATATGATGAGTTATCTCTAACTAACTATATGTATATATATATATATATATATATGTGTGTATATATATATGTATATGTAACGTAGACGTAAGTGTAAACGTAGAACTAGATGGTAAGTGTATAATTTGCTCTGAGCTTAACTGTGTGCCTGGTTGTGGAAAATCTCTCAAAATTGAGCTAAGTAAATATTCTGAATCTGCTGAATCTGCTGAATCCGCTGATTCGCCGTGGAGGCGTCTCCTCCGCGCTTCTCGATCCACGTCCTGGATCCTGGGCCAGCAAGCAAGCTATCGCTCCTCCTACTTGCCGGCCAACTGTGGCTGCTATTGGTGGCTCTTGCTCAGCAGGTGCGCATTGAACTCGTAGACATTGTTCATCTGCTCGCCGCAGATGTTGCACCGCCACGGATTGCTCTCGCAGTGGCAGCCCTTGTGCAGGAAGTACAGCGTCTCGTCGGGGAACTCGATGCCGCAGAAGTGGCAGGTGAGGATCAGCTTGCGGTTGAGCAGCAGATCGCCATCCTGGCCGGTTGACGTGATCGTTCCGTTGCAGATGGGCGTCGAGTTGGCGCCGTTGCTGGCATTCGTTGCCGCTGGCGTTGGCGGTCCACCGCCAGCACCTCCTGCTCCTGCTCCGGCTCCGGTGCCGCCAGTGCCGCCATTAACCCCGGCCGATCCGGTGCCAGAGCCATTGCTCAGGCTGTTGGACAGCACACTGTTGTTGTTGTTGCTGCTTTCGAGAGGTGTGGCATTCCGGGTGATCCGGTTGTTGGCCTTGGCGCAGATGCGTCGCTTAAGATCCTCGCGCAGGAGCGACTTCAGTGGCGAGACCTGGTAGGTATTAATATTAATATTATTAATATTATTTATTGTTTATACATTAAGGAATTAAGAGCAGACCTTGATCAGTGAGGTGATTCTGTTGTTGTTGCTGCTGTTGCTATTGTTGTTGTTGTTGGAAGCCTGCTCGGTGTCGCTGTTGGGATCACTGCCATTCATCAGGTCCTTCTTCTCCACATCCTCGGCCATGGGCTCCTGTTGTAGATATGATATATTTAATATAAATAAGCATCAAATTTCTTAAATTCTTTTAAAATAAAAGCTTTAAACTTTAACTCTAAACAAAGCAGCAGAAATAATTCAAGATTATGATGTAGTAAGTATATAAACTAAGGTTATAAAGTTCATATACTGCCTTAGGTTATAGATCTGCATATTCCTTCCTCTCTCTATTTATTTACCTTTATAAAAATGATTATAATAGTCTAATCTTTCTACCAAACAGTTATGAAGATATATATTATATTTGGAACACATATATCTACATAGATATTGAATCACAATTATTTATAATAGATCCCTCTCTTTAAATATAGCAAACTTAATGACATATTCCCAGCGAATACGTTATATTAACCCTACCAAAAAAAAAACCCAAAATGAAATACTTAATTCCGGTTGGGCTTTGTGAAATTAACCCTCAACTTCATTTTAGGTCAAGATCAAGCGACGAATCAAACACCAGCGTAGTATATGTAAAGCCCTGGATCTCTCGGATCTTGGCAAGCCACAAAGCTACTTCAACCAAATTAGGTATGCAGTCTTTTGTGATGCACAACAGGTTTTTCAAAATATTGTTCCGCCTTCGCATGTGGATAGAGGTGGATAGAGAGGTGGTATTTTATGACTCGAGCTCCCCCAGATAACTTCAATTTAGCGTAGGTCTCAGCTCTACAAGTTGCATTTGGTTATTAGGAATCCGATTTGAAGTGCAGTTCTTCAGAAAAGTTATATATATTTTCAAGGGAATAATTATATATTGAATATGCAGATGTTGCGGTTTAATGTAGTCTACAATTCAAAAGTAATAGGGGGCGAAAAGTGGTTCACTCAGTAGCTCTGCAGTTTATAAGGTAATTTAAATGCTAAAGTTACACTGAGTAACATAAGAAATGTACTGGATGCAGAGGTTGTATGAATAGTTGATTGAAAAATACGAAATTTCCCTTTTCCAGTCAAAAATTTCTCCTAGGGTCTGTTTCTACTCTCACTGTTAAAGTCCCTGTTAAATATCTGATCGAAAAAGATAAATAATTACTAAGAATTATAGTGTTAGGAAGTTAGAAAAACATTGTACCAATAAATTTAAATAAATAAAGATACCAATAGAAAATTATCTATTATAATAAGTTATCTTTTCACCTGTAATTTATCCTATCGAGAAAGCCTAACTGAGTGCTGTTAAGCTCCGAATTGTGCTGCAAAGCGCAAGCACTCTCAACTGACGGATCAAAACAGCTATAATGCCTCTTCTTATTTAGATTCTAGAATCAGCTGACATTTGTCGAACCGAAAAAAAAACTTAACAGGGAGTCTAAGTCCCTGTTACTGTAAGTTTTCAAGACTACATTTTCTTAGTAGGGTTTTTATCCAACGGCGAAATTTTAACAGAAACAGAACAGATCTCGACCTTTAGTATTATAATTCTAGCTAAAATGTTTCTTCTATTTAATTCTTAGATGGATGGTTATATAATCATAATCCTTCAGTTTAATTACTAAGATAGCAAATTGTAGTGTATATATTTTCATCTATATATTTTCATATATATATTTACATCTACACATCTATACATTTTCCGATTTCTCAATCAACTCTAACTCCCTAGATATTCTTTATATGTATGTAAGGGCTTTCCTTACATCACCCCAACTTCCGCCCAAGGACTCACCTGTTTGATGGGTATCAGACTGATCGACGGCGTTATGTGATTCTCGTGGAGATGATGGTGATGCGGATGCTGATGCGGATGCGTATGCTGGTGGTGCGGATGTGGATGGTGGTGGCTCTTGAGACTCGCACTCAGGCTGGAGGCTGTGGTGCTGGACGTGATGGGCGTGGCCTTTGTGTTGCAATCCATGGGCAACTCCACCGGCGATTGCATGATGAGGGCGCGATCTTTCACCTTCTCGCCATTGGAATCGACGCCATTTCCATTGCTAATCGAGCTGCTATTGCTGCTGTTGTTGTTGTTATTATTGCTGCTGTTGTTGTTGTTGTTGTTGCTCCCGCTAATGTTGTTGTTGTTGTTGGTAACACAGTTGTTATTGTTGTTGTTGTTTCCCTGTAATGCAGATTCACGCCAAACGCAAATCAGCTGTGTTATTTTATTGTAAGCGAGGGGATAATAAGAAACGTAGGAGAGGAAGGAGGTTGGAGGTCCATATATATACAGGAGCGATTAGGATAATAGCACTGAAGATATTATTTACTTTAACTTAGGTTAACTTTTGACTTTCAGCCGGCTATATACTGTTGAAAGTTACTGTTTAGTTTAACCCAAATTGTTTTTAACTTTTTCCTTAAAAATCAATTAGTATAGCGACATCTTATTTACTTGATATTCAACACTACAGTATTTAATATATACATATGTATATGTAAAAAAAGAATTTAAAAGAAGTTGCATTAAAAATGTTTAAGGATTTGCTTATTTATAAAGCAGTGGTGCCCAAACACCTGACTCGCGAACCTGCGAACGTAAAGAACGCAACTGAGCTGTAATTTTCTGGCCTA
This sequence comes from Drosophila baimaii, assembly GCA_018874675.1. Taxonomy (NCBI): domain Eukaryota; kingdom Metazoa; phylum Arthropoda; class Insecta; order Diptera; family Drosophilidae; genus Drosophila; species Drosophila baimaii. The sequence continues at coordinate 17,063 of JAEIIU010053792.1, read as the reverse complement.
TTTCAGATATGAATAGCTACTCTATTAGCCAAAACAATTTTTTAAAAATATAGGTATTTTTCTCATATCTATCTCTTACCAAAAACAACTCTGTTTTCATAAAAGAAATCTCTTTGGAAGCTAAAACAAACAACAATTAAAAGTGGCATCTAAAAGTTAGGAACTTTATGCTTTTAAGCCTAGAATTTCTTGTGAGTTTGGATTCGTTTTGAGCTGATTTCAATTGTCTTAAAATCTTAATCTGGAATTAATTAATTTAATGATTTCTGAGTTAAGAAATATTCTTACAGGGTCCTTAAAAAGGACCAGAGAAAAAATGAAGACTATAAACCTATTCGGCCACATCAAAGTTACATTGACATTCTTACATTCCTACAATCTAAAAACAGTTGTCGAGTATCATCTTTTATCATTACATCCAGTATTTCATAAGTATTGTTTACATTTACTTATTGTTATAACTGCAAGTCGAAATAAGCTTCCTCTCTTGTCCAATATAACTTTTCATTTAAACTAAAGATTTTCTTTTCAAGATATGTCCTTTTAATGCCTATAAATTATTGTTTATTATAAATCCCCAGTCATATTTGACTTTCTTCTGAGAGCAGTTGCCTTTTGCATTTTTAAGAAATAAGAAAGTAAAGCCTGCACCTTAGTTAACCTTTCAATATGGGTATTACATAGTAGTAGAATTTTTAAAACAACAAAAAGATCATGAAGTCTCCCAGTGCTATTATCCCGAGCGCAACTGTAGCATTGGACACTTACATTGAAGAGCTCCGTGTTGCCGCTCTCGCCCAGCGTCGAGATCTCCACGTGCGGCGTGAGGAAGTGCATCGGGGGCGTGGCGTTCTCCAGGGATCGCATCGACTCCCCGCTGTCGCTGGCCGGCGGCGGCACCTGAGGCGGCTGATGCTGCTGCTGCTGCTGCTGGGATTGAGATTGCACCGGAACGGGACTGAGTCCTGGCGGCACGTAGCTGGCCGCCGCCGCTGCCGCCGCGGCCGAGGCCTGCGACTCAAGGGCCAGGAGCAGGGAGGAGGTGCCGCCCGGTCCGGGGTTGTCCAGATCGATGCCATGCCTGTTGAAGAAGTGGATGCGCAGGGACTTCATCGAGCCGGCCCGGTAGCTGCACAGCGGACACGTCTTCACCAGGTCGTGCTGGCCCACGTGCTCGTTCTGGAAGTGGGCGCGCATCGCGATCTGGCGCTGGAAGCCCCTGTTGCAGATCGGGCAGTGGTACGGCAGCGTCTTCGTGTGCGTGGTGAAGTGCTCCGCCAGGTGGTCCTTGCGGAAGAAGCGCTTCTGGCACACCCGGCACTCGTACGGCTTGACGCCCGTGTGCCGCATCTTGTGGCGCCGCATGTTGGCGCCGTTGGAGAACTTCATGTTGCACACATCGCACTCGAAGACCTTGCGGGAGCTGCTGTTGCCGCCGCCGCCACTGCCTCCCCCGCCGCCGCCACTGTTGCCCGCCGGCGAGGAGCTGGCCGAGGAGCTGGAGCCGTTGCCCGTCTCCCCCTGGCCCTTGCCGCCGCCGCCCTCCATGTGACCCAGGCTCATGTTCTCCGGCTCCTCGCCGCGCAGGTCCTCGCTCTTGAGGCGCGCCGCCACGGCAGCCGCCGCCGCCTGACCCGCCAGGCACTGGACGACATGGAGCAGCAGGGAGGCGCGTGAGCTGGTCTCAAAGCTGTCGCAACGTTCGCAGCGGAACGTCATGGGCGGCGAGTGCGGCCCGGTGCTGAGATTCGTGGGCGTGGGCGTCGGCGAGCGTGGCTCCTGGAGCTCCGACTCCGAGGCGGATGCGGACGAGGCCGCCTCCTTGAGGCTGCGCAGTGCCATCGCATTGTGGTGCAGCAGGGCCGCCGTGGTGGGCGTCATGTCCACAATGATGCCGCCACCAACTGAGGGGCTGGTGTCCTTCAAGGCCAGCTCCATGCTGCTGGCCGCCGTGCTGAGAGTTTCGGCCATCTGCAAATGCAAAATAATTTTTTTCTTTTCATTTTGAGCTGGGATTATGCACTGCGAGCAATGAGATATAATAGGTAGTTCGACTAGAGACAAGAAACTATATTATTTCATTCAGAGGAACCTCAATTTAATTCCCTTTAAAAGGTGACATAAGGACAGTGAAAGTGACGTATGAAGGAGCTTATAATGGGGGAACTCTACTCGGTGTCATAAGAGGAACTGTGTGACGTATTCAGGAGCTTCTAAGAGGGAACTCGACTTTGTCTTTAATTGAGAAAACTTTCCTTGTTTTTTATGAACACTATAAATTATTTAATTTCAGCAAATAAAGTCTATTTATAATAACTAATAACTGGTTAGTAATAAATCCATTTAACCATATAACAAATTTATTATTCATATATTTTGAATCAATATGAATAATTTTAGTAACATATAAAAAATTAATCTTAGATTTCTTATCAAAGTAAACTATATCAGATCTGCCTTTAATAAAACATGCTTAGTTAGGCCTTAAAGAACAATTGGAATCAGTGCTGCCCAAAGCCTTGACTCGCGAGTAGTCAAATCTCTCTTCCAGTTCTCTGACGGCACAAGAAGAGAATATAAACAATGCACCAGTGCGTTTACGTTGTAATTTTATGTCTAAAACAATATCAGTCCTGTCTAGAATAATACTTAGTTATGTAGGACTTAAAGAATAATTCAAATCAGGACTGCCCAAAGATTTGACTCACAAGTAGTCCAACTTCTCTGTCAGAAAATATAAACAATGCACTTACATTGTAAGTTTATGGCTAAATCTGGCCACATTTAAAGTTAAATAGCTATTTTTTAGACATAACAATTTTTATTCAACATAACAAAGCGTGTTAGCTATTTTGTAATTCATATCTAGTCACTTTCTTCTTTGTTCTTTGTTCATTTTTAAAGTTAAATGGATATTCTTTAAGTCATAGCTATTTTAATGCAATTTAACAAAACATGTTAGCTATTTTGTAGCTCATATCTAGCCACTTTGTTTATTTCTCACTCACACAAATCCAATTCTGACTTATCAATGAAATGCCTGTCCATCACTGATACACTAAATGCATTAATCAATACTAGAGCAAAAGAAGCACTTGAGAATTATAGTATCACAGGGAGTTTAAGTGTCAGGTACACAAGCCAGAGCTTAAACTATAAAATTATTGAATAACAAATTTCTTATTACATCTTTTTAATATATTTCGGTAACTAAACCCCTGGATTTTGTCTCAGTGTAATAGAGATTAGACCAGGCCACGCCCAAAAATCGATGACAAGTTGTGGTTGCCTTTTTTTTTATTACTTATTTTTTCCTAGTTTTTTTTTTTTTTTTGTATTTCGTATTTTGCAGTCGGTTTTTGGCATTTCAAGTGCTTCCAACAAACCAAAGACCCAAGCCCAAACTCAGACTTCGACTCTAATAAGCCAAATTGGTGTCAGCGTCGCAGCTTCGTGGGATGGGGGCTGGCTGGAGGGAGGGGAACCTGCGCCAAGAACCAAACCACCAACCAACAGCAACAACAACAACAACAACAACAACAACGACAACAACGACCATTTTTGGGCGGCCTTGTTGTTGTTTCTGGCCGTTGACGTTGACTTCGTGCTATGAAAATACCAAAGTTATTGGGGCCAATTACTGGTCTTGCAGGTGGGCAATCATTTGGACACCCAAGCACAAACACACAAGCAAACACGTCCAAACATTGCCACAGAGAGGGGAGCAGGGGAGAGCAGGGGAGAGGGAGAGCACACACCAACAAAATCAGAACTACAACAACGGGCTGCTGCTACGTCGTCACTGGCCAAAATCATTCAAAAGTTTGCCGCAAACACACACAATGGCCACCAACTGACATTTGGCAGCGAAGATCTAACAATGTTTAGGCCAAACTCTAACATCTTCTATTTATTTTTTCAGGAAAAGAGGTTCAAAGCGAAAAATTAAAAATATATACATAGAGAAAGAGAAATTATTATAATTATTATTAATATTTTGATATAATTAACATCTTAGCACAAGAAATAATCACAATACATCTAGAATCTGTTGCCAGAACAATATAATAAATATCTCCACTTAAGTAAGCTAAAGTTCTCCATAACTTGTTCTCTATAATTAAAAAAATTTTTCTTCATATTATATATTAAAGAATTTAGTTGGCATTCAATTATAAATATACAATACAAATGCCTTATATTCTTGACACTCACTGTTCTTTGATATTAATAATAATAAATTTAATAATGAAAATAATTAATAAAAAAGGAATCTTTATCTTCAGCGCTTTCCTTTATTTTTTTAGGTGTGTAACAAATAGTTGGGTAAAATATAATAAATTTAATATGGTTGACTTTAAGTGAAGAATAATAAATATATGATGAATTTCAATTTATTGACACAGATAAAAGAAAGCAAGTATTAACCTATCCTTGAGAACAAAAAATACTGCAGTCGATAATATTCCTAAAATTACGTAGCCGACTAGTTGAACAGTAGGAACTTTTTGGAGTTGACTTTTTAGCAAATAAGATATACATATGTAACTCACCTACTTTCTTGAAACGTCAGACAAGCTTAACACTGTCTTAAAATAGAGATTAATTTTTGGAAAGGTTTCCTTAAAATAGAATTTTATTTTTGGAAAGGTTCCCTTAATTGGTAAACCATTAGAGAATTAAATACGACATTTTAAGTTGCTAATACAATGAAGAAAATTGATATAAAACGTATGCTATTGTCTAATATTATTTGATAATTAGATCTCTTTATCCAGATTTTGCGAATATGTATGTATGGCCAAGCGGTGGCCAACATACGACCCAACTTGTACATTTTTGTCAATAATAAATAGTTTGTAGTTTTTTAGCGTTTAGCCAACTAATTTTTTTATTTTTGTTTATTATAAAAGTCTTATACTAACGCTACAAGTATGAACTTAATACATGACAAACATCATATTTTTACATCACATAAACTTACAAATAATTCGTAATTGGTCTGACCCGAAGAATATTTCACCACAAAAGATTTTCAGGCTCAGAGCTCCGCATCCATTCCATTTACTTTCTAAAAGTGAATATAAGTAGAAGTTTTTTGTCTACATCAAATTTGGAATATAATTTAACGCTCAAATCTCACTCCCCGACCATATCTTCAGTTTCAGAAGCCTCGCATTCCGTCCCATTGTGCAATATTGGCTAACTGACGCATGTCACCGTCGCGTCGTCTGGCCCAGGTTTTGGCAATAGGTCAGATGTGGCTCAGATGTGCTCGTGGATGGGACCGACGGCCAGGCAGAGGTGGAGGAGACACATGTCAGGTGCGGATGTGTTGGGTGCAGTGTGAGTGTATATCGGGCAGCGTATAAATCATCATCCATAATCAACCGAATGGAGCTGGCCAAGCTCTTCTCGCGGCTAATTTAAGCCGACCTTGGATGCTGTCTGTGCATTAGCATTAGCCAGATCACAAAAGCCAAGAGCCAAGAGCCAAGAGCTAAGAGCCAAGAGCCATGGGGGACGACCTCAGCCCCGACCAGCTTCCCTGTGCCCACATATGTATTGGCCAAACTTGTATGCTTGTGCATTTCGGGCCAGGTCAGCTCGGAACTCTGAAACTGAAAAATGAATGTGTGTCGTAGGCCTATTTGGAGGCATCTACATAATTACAAATTCACTTTTTCGATGCGAACGGGTTTCGGTTTTGAGTACAAAACTTCTTTTTCCCCGCCATCCCAGGCCACTTAAATGTTGTAAACTTGTAAACATTAGCGGCGAGCACAAAAACCCAAAAAACTAAAAACCAAAAGCCAAAAATAAAACGAAAAACTGAAGCGCTGAAAAAACGCACAAAAAAGTCGGTTTGCATTTTCAGTAATTATGAGGCGCTGTTGGCTTTGGCATTATAAATGCCATAGTTGCCAACCCAATGGAGTCATTGGGTCAAGTTTTAGAGTGCAACTGGGTCAGGCTTTATCATTATTATCATTATCACCACCACCACCAGCCCCACCATCATCATCATATCATCATCATCACCATCCATCGTCGTAATCTCTGGCCAAGCGGTGGCCAACATACGACCCAACTTGTCCGGGCTTTTGGGTCTCCAGTCTCGGGTCTTTGGGGTGTCCCGCATTTTCACTTGCTCGCCGGCGCGCTGTTCCCAATTCGAAGCCCCGAAAGCCGAACGAATATATATACAAAAAAAAAAAAGAAAATATATATAAAGCTTCGCTTGGGCTCTGAGCCGCTCTGGAAACGAGAGAAATGGTAGGAGAAATGCGAAATGGGAGCACACACACCGCACACACAGAAGTGAGCGACATAATTGGAGCGCCCCGAGAGCCCTTAATGATGTCGCACACTGTCCGCCGGACCAAGCGCAAAGGTGCGCGCCAACGCCACCGACGAGGTGGGCGGCCAATTTGTTAGGGGATTGTGTGGCCAGCAATTGAATAAACAATGTATATTGGGCGGTGATTGTAGTCATTCTTGATTGATATTATATGGCAGATGAGGGCTATTATGGGGAAAATCCTGAACTCTTAAGGTTTTTGAAGATGGTTACATTTTTAACTCATTCTAAATAAAAAATTATAAAAAAAGGTATCAACTGCCGGTATCCAAGAATTGTTCTTTAAGGTGGGAATTGTCAAGAATTTTTTTTTAATTAATAGAATTTATAGGCTGACTATAAACCCTTGTGCAAATATGTTTTATAATTTTCTAAAATAGATAAATGTTTGAAAACTAAGAACGAATTTTGTATTAGCATAGGGCTTAAACTATGCTCATACAAAGTTGGTTTTAATTATCAAACAAAACAGATCTATATTGCACATTTTTGAAGATTCATTAACTAGCTATGAACCACTGTGCAGTTGCTAGTGAGCCCTATGAATCTTTTATAAATCTTTGACCCAATAAAATGCTTTAAAATAGTTTTTAGAACCTTTTTAAAAATTCTAAACAACTTAATTGGGAAAAAGTGTTTTCAAGGTGTTTACTTTTAAAATATTGATTGAACATTTCGACCCACTGTATATGGTTGTAGGTCAAGTGAACTTAGAAAATACTTTTTTTTTTAGTTTTTACATAAAGGTTGTTTAAGTCACAAATAAATTTGTATTCAGTATAAATTTTTTCTAAATAGATATATCTATTATTGTTATTATAATAATAATAATATAAAATATTCATAAAGAGTATTTGAAATTTCGAACTTATTCCGAACCACAGCTTATTTGTATTTTGGAACCACTGTGGTTTGATTTGTAGGCAAAAAATGTTTACAACAATTTTTTGAAATTTCTACGCAATTGTTAGATAGATTGTTTCTAATAGAAGTTAATTATTTACTTGATAATATTAAATTAATATTAAATTTATAAGCTGATGTATTCCGGCCCACTGTTTCTTAATTTTTAAGCCAAAAATTAGCTAAATCTTTTTAAAGGATTTCCTAATTTCTACCCAAAATAAAAAGCGATTATTTCTTGTCAAATTAGCTATGGCATTAATACATATTTGCCCATTTCGACCAACTGTGCTTGTGGGACTTGTAGGCCAAATGAGTCTTTTCCATAGCCTTAGGCCGCCGCGCACGATTCCCATTCAAATTCAAATTCAAATTGGAATCAAAAGCTAGTTTATTAGCATTGCATTGACCAGTGCTGTTATTGTTGGTGTTGTTGGTTGGAAGTTAAAAAAAAAAACGGAATGGGAGTCGGAATTGGAATTGGAAGCGTCTGCGGATTGGAAGTGGAACTGGAAGTGGAGTCGCATCTTTTGAAGGCGACTCACTTTCGAGGCTGGATCTTCATGCAAAATAGACCATATAACACACACACACATACACACACACGCTCGCGTTTGACCTTAGCAGCGATTTTTACCGGTTTTCCAGCGTGGGAGCGGGAAGGGGGTAGGGAGAGAGGGGGAACAGAAATGAGTCAGTCGGTCGATGGGGAGTTGTTGTTGTTGCTGGGGGGTTTCGTAGCAAATCAATGAACCATTCCCAAATGTTCCCCCAAAAAAACAACAACAAGAACAACAACAACAAACAACAGTAACATGTGCGTCGAAATGAGAACAAGAACAGAGCGAAAAGAGAGAAGGGAGAGAGGAGAGAGGAGAGAGAGAGAAACCACTTTCCATGGTGACACACTTTATGCTACGTGCTCTTTTGCTACTTTTGCCGCCGCGACTCCCATAATAGAAAGTGGAACAGGAATTTCCCCCCCATCAATGCCAGAGAGCACGGCGCGGCGCGGCGCGGCGCACAGTGCGATGATTTCATTTTGGCCTGGCCTGCCTGCCTGCACTCATTGCGAAACACTTGCCACGGCCAACAGCAGCAGCAGCAACAACAACCACAGCGAGGCGGCATCGAGAAAATCAAGAAAGAAACGGGCGAGAAAAAAGTGGGGCCAAAAAAATAGTTCAGTGGGAGCCGAAAAGCAGCTGAGCGGCAAGACCACGAAAGAGAGAGAGCAGTGGAGCCCCTCTCTGTATACAAACTCTCTCTATGCCGCCGCTCTCTCTTTGGCTCTCTCTCATTTATTGGAGCCCAGCGCATGTCCCGTTTTTGTTTATGGTTCTCACTCCCGCTCTCTCCCCATTGTTGTTGCAAGTGCATGCTTTTCACGCCTGCCGCTGTTGTTGTTGCCGCTACCGTTTCGTTGTTGGCTTGCTCTCACTGCAATTGCAATTGCAATTTTGTTGCATTAGGCGCGTGAATTAATTTCTAATTGATGGCACCGCCAACGACCATGCTCTGCCCCACTTCCGATTCCCAGAGAGTAGAGTCGGCTGCCCGCTCTGCTCTCTTTGGTAAGTGGCTAGCGTATAATTTTTGTTGTGTTGACCTAATTATACGCTCATTTTGATTCACTTGATTTTCTCTGCACACAAACACACACGCTGGCACACGCACACACACACACACACACACACTTGGGCACGAACGTTTCGTCACTGCGACAAGTGGAGCAGGCAGCGACGTCAGCGGAGGCAGCGACGCTGGCAGAGTGGCAGGCAGAGGATGGCGACCGTAATTTCTTGTGGTTACTGGGACGCAAAATAAAAATACAAAAAAAAAATTAATAATAAATCAGGTGGGAGATCCACGGATCCCGCCCAGAAACGCACTACCAACTCTGTTTCTGCGGGTATTTTAGCCAACTGCATACATCAGCCATAGCTTCGATTTCTCACAGAACACATCGAATTCCGAAATTCCGAAATACCGAGGCAAACTGAACCGAACTGAATCCAAACTGCAATAGCTGTTGGAAATGGAAATGGAAATGGATGTGGATGACTGGGAGAACCAAACTGTATCTGTCTCTGTCTCTGTCCCTGTATCCGTATTCGCATCCGTGCCTGTGTGGGTTCTTGTAACTGTGTCTGTTTTGTTTGGGACGGAAATGCCAGTGGCGGGGCTCGAGGGGGGTAACCTCCCGCCGCCACCAGGTGAGTCAGAGTTCAATGGGAAAGGGGGATCGGTTAGTTATTAGCCACATTTATAAGCACACTCGGAAAAAATAACGATCTCGAAAGTCTATATAATTTTGTTAGTGGGTAAGTTTAGTAATCAGATTCTCTTGACCCTGAATATCATTTTTATTACATTTTTATAAAAATCACTGTTCTTCTTAGAGAAGATGATTGAGAATGGAATGGAAATAAATTTGTTATAAATGTTTTTATAGTTATCTAAGTATAACAAAACGTATTTACTTATTGATAGATTATAAGCAGGTGACAAAGAAGAACAGGTGGTGATACAGGTGATCATAATTATTATTATCTATTGCGAAGTCTTCTAATGTTACTTTAATAATTCATATTGCAATTAAATAAATATCATTAATAAGTTAAATATACCCAACTTAATTTTGACCACTTTGCATTGGATCAACTAAATTCTTTGAATATAGATGTATTATGAAGAGGTGATAGGAAGTGTAAAAAAGGAAAATTGAAGAACATTATTCTTTGAATTTCCATTATTTCTGACTTTTTAAATCTGTTCGTATATTATCTCCATTAATTCCGCGCCTTTATCTTTACCGATGTCTTATTTGGCAGTCAAAGGAGCACCTACTATAAATTTACTGACCTACAAATACGAATGTACAAATCTTTGATTAAATTATTATTAACATTTTACAAAAAACAATAAAAACAAACTTATTTTCCTTTAATACAAAATCTGTTGCTTATTTAACTTTATAAAATAATGATATAAAACTGAACTGTAAAGTAATAAAAAATGATAAAAAATACATTAAACTGAAAGGTGGATAAAACTAAATACATTTCTAGAGATTATTTTAAAATCTATACCCAATATACATATCTATGTAAATAGGGCATTCATTTAATTGGCGATGCTTCATTCTAAGGAGCTCTTCAGACTCTTACTAAACACAATAGACGCAAATACTTTTCTCAGATATCTCTTTTTTTTTAAATACCTCATCTATTGCTTAAAAATCTCCATAATTTAGAGGGAATGCTTTTAATTTGAAGGCCTTTTTCTGTTGGGCTATTGGATTCGGATTCTCCCATGAAGATGAGGTTGTGGCTGTGGATGTGGATGTGGATCCCCCTTGGCGCCAAACACCACTGGCGAAGATTTGCCAATCGCTTGGCTCTCCGCTCTCCGGCCCACAAACACAGAGAGCGCGCGAGAGGCAGCACTCACACACGCACACACACCCGCAGAGTGGCTGGCACAGAGACACAGATCAGCCGCAGCAGCAGCAGCAGCAAAAGCAACAACAAGACGCAGCAGAATTTGAAATTAGGTCAACAGGTTTGGCTGCTTGTAGTGGTGGCCTGAGCCAGTTACTCGAGCGTATGCCGTCGTCTTTGCCTACGACCTCGGCTGTCATCATCAAGCGAGGTGGTGGCGGAGGAGGGAGGTGCGCGGGAGCAGCAGAGGGAGCAGCAGCAGCAGCAGCAGCACCAACAACAACATCCAAGCTATCGCCGCCAACGCAATATGCGTTCCGTTCCGTTCCGTTCGCTCGTCGTTTATTGCACCACAGTTCGTGCAGTTTTCAGTTTGCAGTTTTCAGTTGCTGTGGGGGAGATGCACTCACACACACAAGCACACACACACACACACATCCGAATTGAGCACACTGCAGTGGGGGTGGGCGGAAGGGGCTGCCATAGGGTGGCACGGGGGGCAACAAGGGTGCTCTGTCGCTGTGTGCGTGTGCTGCTTTCGGGGAATGAGCCAGGGATGCAGCGCATCATTCTGGCATCGAAATGCAAGAGACAAATTGGGAATCGATAAGCCATCGACAGTAATTCCTATAAAGAGTGGGCGGTCCTTAGGATGGGAGCTTTGCTTTAAATAAAATTTATAAATTACAGAGGTTCCTTTCGGACTTTGGGGTATCCTAGGATGCTATTGTCTTAAAATGCTTTTAAAGAGCTTTTTTTAAATAATAAATAAATTATTTACTTTAACTGACACATTTTCTATTATATTATAAACAAATACATATACATACATATGTCAATTGAACAGTTAAGCTAAACGCTTAAATAAACAAATATATATTAATTAACTTTAAACTCAATTAAATACAATCATATATAACCTAATTTTGCATATTTTAATTTAGCAAATTTAATAACAGTAACTTGGGAACTACATAGAAATAAGTTCACAGAAATCTCCCAAAATATCCATTACATATGTAAGTACATTTGTAAGTAGATCCCTCATAGACCCCTTAAGACTTATAGGTCTAAACCAAGAGAATATAGTAATAAGATGCGTAACACCATTCCATTTTTATTAAATAGTCTTTTATCTAATCGACTTGAACTAGATACTTGTTTATTTATAAAATGTTAAGGAACCTTTAGGTCAATGTAATTGAGGTCACTAAACTCGAGTATGTCACTTAAAAGAATTCCCAAATCTCAGTTTCTGACATATTTTTACTCAAAAATAATGATATATTTCATAAGAGGTTACATTTACATTTCAATCCTATATACAAAACGTACCTCCAGGTTTACCTTCTAGGGGTTTCCCTGGATTCATTCCAATAAGAAACGTAGTTAGGTTTTTCTCATCATAAAATATCATTTAAAATAGCCAAAAATAGAAACCTGTATTTATAATAGACTTATTCGATTTAAAAATATGATTTCTATTTCATAACAAAAAGGTTCTCTAGACTCCAATATCCGTGGGAAAAAGTGAAAATGTATTGGTTCCGATTCCGTCAATTTAGAACCGAAATCGGAAATAGGAACAGGTGTGACTGGCATTTCGAAACGCTCAGATTCAGACGTTCGGATAGCCATATAACCCCTTCTTCGATCGGCAGGTAGCCTAGCAATCTTCTGGCTTGGAAACTGTTGCGAAAATGCGCATATGTTCTGAAATGGAAACTCAATGCGAAGCGGAGCCAACTGGCGAGACCAACTCGAGTTTCTGATTTGATTTCGATGCAGCCAAGAGATTTCCACATACTTCTTAGTTGGTTTCTGTGTCACAATCGAACACACACACCACACACACACACTCAATCTCTCGGATGCGAAAAGGTGGATAGTTGAGGAGGCGGCGGTGGCGACGGCGGCGGCAGCGGAGCAGGCGGAGTAATGAGCTCCCAGAGAGCTGCAGCCACCTGCAGCAGAGCGAAGGCCCAAGCCGATGCCGATGCCGATGCCAAAGCCGAAGCCGGAGCAGATAATCCCAGTAGAAATGGAAACTAGCTGCGGCAGGTTTAGAAACTGGTATAGAAAAACACAGGCAGCGGCAGCGGCAGACACAGTCATAGCCACAGCCAGAGCAGCAGCACCACCAGCACACATAGGCAATCGACCTTGTAGGAGTGTATTTTGTCTTGGAGCATGCCCGTAAACTGGGCCAACGCGATTGCACTGAAATCAGGTGGGCGTGACGTAGGTAAATACAGTCCAACTCCCCGAAGTTGGATTCGTTGTAACTCCACAACACAATGGGCAATGGGCAAAGGGCAAAGGGAACCACGCTGGTTAGTTCCCTAAAATATGATCATAAATTAGCATATCTAAAGCTCTAATACAGGCATATCTCGACATGATGAATGGTACGAGCCCTTTATCTGATTGAATGAAAAATATATTAAGTTCGTGCACAGTAAGAGGAACCTTAAGCCATTAAAAAACTTGACTTATAAATATAGGGAGTTACACCTCATCCGAAGTCTAATTAATATTAATATTCATATATTTTACCCTATATGGCAACTGACCTATGCCAATTAATATTAATAGTTTTTTCCCATTTGGAAAGTATGTATTATATGTAAATATAAATATAATTGCTTTTTGAAAAATGTTAAAGGTTGGCGACCGTGAAGGGACAGTATTCAAAGGATATTATCTAAGTTATGTTAGAAATAAATGAATGAAATGGCTTAAAATAAAAGATCTTTAAGATGTAACATTGTAAACAAGTTGTACGCGCACTTACGATCATAGGTTATAGTTTATAAGGTTTTAGATTGTTTAAGTAAACACTGATGACCACTATTTTGTTTTGTATTTATTAAACAGTTTATAAAGTCTTTAAAGTTTTGGTTTATTAATGTCCAAGAATCGCAGTTTGTGCATTGAAATAGTGTATATCCGATATGGGAGCACAATTTTATATCGAATTAAAATCCTTTTAATTTGAAAACCTATAAATAGTTAAAATTAGATATTCCAATATGCAATATTTTTGGTTACATTTCCAATCAGGGGAAGTTTCACTGTACGTTGGCCAATAAGCGGGTGTGTGTGTGTGTTTGTGCTGACTGGCGTGCGGCTGTGTGTGAATGTGTGTGTGTGGGAAAGCTGGCTGTACCCTTGGCGCCCATTAATCCATGGCGGAAAATCCACGGAAAATCTGTCGCAATCGGACAGATATCCGAAATAGCCAGGCGCTGCTCGCAGGAGTTTCGTAATTACATATACCCGCGCCGACAGCCTTGGCTTCCGAATTTTCAGTTTTCAGTTTACAGTTTCTTTTGTCGGCTCTTCGATTCTCTTCTCTGTTCGGTTCTGCTGCCTCTTTGGGCGCTTTTCAGTCTCTTTTTGTTTGTTTTGTGTCAGTTCTGTTCAGCTTTTCGTTTTCGTTTTTCGCCTTTTCGCCTTCTGACTTGGCATTAGCACAGCTGGAGTCTTTTGCAATGCTCTCGAAAAAAAAAGAAACGCGCTGCGGTGTTTGGCAATTTTAGATTTCAAAATACCACAAGGTGCATTCTAACACACACGCACACAGAGGCACACCAGCACGCACACACACACACACACACACACACACGTGCATCGCCCGCTCTCTCGCTCTCCTCTCCCACACACACACACACACACACACTGACAGTGCAGTTCTTGGATTGGTTTGGATCTATGTTACTCAATGGGCTCCTCCGGGGAGGAGGGGTGCTGGGCTGGGGAGCTGGGAGACTTTGCAATTTGCGTACACTGCGCGGAGTCGCGCGGATTATTCAACAGCAGAACTAACCTCCCGCAAAACTGCAACTGGAGCACACAGCACACGACACAACAACAACCGTAAGTGTGTGGATGTGGATGCACTCGAACCGAGAAATCCGAACCCGACTTCGACTCCGATTCCGACTCCGACTACGACTCCGAAATGAACGAGAAACGCGCGGCTTAAAGGGCAAGTGAGTTAGCTGCGGGGCCCAAATAATAATAATAATAATAACAACAATAATAATAATAAAACTGTCAGCGGACAACGCGCGCGCGGTGGCCACATCCGAATGGGCCAAAAGACGAATCCACTCTGAGCGGATTCGGAATATCTCAACGCTCCACGCTGCGCTGCCTCTGTCGCTGCTTGCTGCCTGCTGCCTCCTCTGCCTCTGCCACTGTCAGCGTCGCTGCTGTGGCGACGCTCGGTGAAACAAAAACAACTCAAGCGATTCCGATTCCTCAAGGCCTACTATTTAGGCCAAAAAATAATGTACCAGCAGCAGCAGCAGCAGCAGCAACTACAACACGGAGCGGCGCAGTGGCAGCAACTCGTTTCTTACAGAAATGTAAACGTTCTAATTGAGTTCTCATTTATGGCCCGCCGCCGCTGCTGCTGCTGCTGCTGCTGCTGGTGGTGCTGCTGCGGCTCCACCGACTGTGCAACCGAACCGAGCCGAGTACTTGTTGTAATTGTTGTTGCCGCAATGCCCAAAAAGCATCGGAAAATGTTTTTATCCGGCTGGCAGCACAACCATTTTCAAATTGGAAACAAGTTTACTGAACCCTGTGCTCCAAGTTGGCGTTTTTCCACCAAGAGCAGCAGCAGCAGCAGAAATCACTTGTCTTTTTGGGCTAACAGATTGGGTATCTTTTGGCTGTGTTTCTTCAAAGTCCACCAAAGATCAAGTATCGTTTTGGGGGATGTGAAGTCATTGGCAAAATATCTTAGGCATGGAGCGGTTTAAGCTCCAAAAAGTAATAATTATTCTGTAATCAGTGAACTAAAAGCTGTGAAATTGGAAACAAGTTTACTAACTGAGCTTAGTTGGTGTTTCTACCAAGAACAGACAAATTGAATGGTTTTTTGGGCACAAAACTTGAGTGTATTTACGAAATACTCAAGGTATATAGATCTAGAAAAGATCAAGTATTAATTAGGAGATCTGTATTCATTGAAAAACTCTTTTGAGAATGAGATTGTAATATTACAAAAGAACTTACCTAAACACTTAGCATTTTTAAATTCAGTTTAATTTTCTGAGGAAAACCCAGAGATCACCTTATCTTCAAATCAACAAAGTTAAGTTTATTTGAAAAACTTTTATAATAAGAAATAGTTTAAACCTATTTGGTAAAATAGAGGGAAATAAAATTGCAGAAAGTATCAACCACATAACCTTAAAAATGGCTAGATCAACTCGGCTGGTGATGCTAATCCAGTTTATGCATGCATATTTGTTAACTCTTTAGGGTTAGGAAAACCTCCTCCACAGGGTTGCATACTTTTGGTAAAGATAAACAAGATGAAACAAATGTTAACTTGACCTACAAATCCTTTTGAAGTAAAAAATGTAGAACCCTTCGAAACATGATGTCAAAATGTGACAATAGATTAGGAATCTCATTAGAAAAAATAAAATGAATATGCAGAACAATCACATTTTTCAGTTTTCATAAACCAACGAAAAATCTCTTGTCACCAATAATCAGCATCAGTAATAACAAATCAATTTCAGAAAGTTACAATTGTACTTTAATTTATTTTTCTTTATATTAAACATACAATATATATCATAATAAAATATGATCCCTAGCCTATTTACATGAACAAAAATATCTTAGGAAAGTAAAAAAAGTTTAAAGTACAAGAAAATGCTTACAAAAGTACAAAATGATACACAATTCAAACAATTTCATCACGAATTAATAAGTAGAATTAGCACATTTTCTTGGCAATAATTGTAAAAATATTTAGAAGTTAATAGAAAATCGGAATAGATTTTCTTAAAGTGTAAGTAAATATATTGAAAAGGCCGCTATTATTTATATATATTTTTATGCATGGATATTGTTTAATTTAAAAAAAAAAACGTTTTGACTGTTTACTCAAAGATCTTATAATAAATTATACCTGCTGTAAAAATCATTGATCCATATTTCTCAAGTGGGATGTCGACCAGAACGTTGCGGTTTGAAAGTGTGGCGCTTTAAAGTGCTATGTAAGCCGAAAATAACCTCGTTTATGTGGTAAAAACAGAACCTACTGAAAAGGCTAAAACCGGTTTGGCTTCTTATACTTTTAATTGAGATATAGCCATTGCGAATGCATGACAAGTTAAAAGGCCCGTCAACGGATATCCGAGTCCGATGCATTTTCGGGCATAGCTAGTCCCATTCATTATCAACCTCAGCCTCCTCCTGGCCGAGTTGGATCCTCCGCCTCTGATCATGGTTCCTTTTGTGATAGCGACGTTTTGCCGCATGGAAGGCGGCTCTGATTTCCGTAATGTAATCCGATATGACGTATCCACTGGATTTCTGGATATCTA